>MU752005.1:10236-85702 GCA_026770625.1 Nicotiana glauca | reverse complement strand
ATTTTGGTAATGTTTGGGTGCTGGTATTGTCCAAGGACCCCCTATTGGGCCCTTAGGGAGCTTTGCCGCACCCAAACTATGGTCAAGGCTGTGAAACTCGAAAGAAGTGAGGTTGGAAGATTGGGCCTGGTTGAAGGCTCCCTATAGGGTAGCTTCTTATTTTATTTTTCATTATGTAATTCAGCTATCATGGTTTGAAATAATTTATAAACGAATGATTGGGGGCTATAGTGAAGTTGGGTTGGGGTTATGCATGCTTAGTTTAAGGTTATGGGTAGAAAACATGCTCATAGGGCTTTACTTACCTATTTGTGCAATAGACATCATGTATAGGACATGCATCTCATGTAGTAGTAATCCTGTTTTAGACTTTTACTTTTAGTTTGTTGTCATATTCATTTCATATTCACAACTAGCTAATGATTCACAAATAACTGTTAAAACTACTGCTGCATTTTCATTGGCATTTAGATACCATGTTTTAGGACTTTTACGTGCATTAGATGCCATGTTACTTAGGATTTATATTTTTGTATAAGTTGAAATTTGTTGAACGCCTCACCAGTATGTTTAAGTTAACAACACAAGTTTGTTTGACTGCGTCTTCTCTTTAAAACTGGAATCAATATGCATGTTCACCACTTTTTAGACAAGAAGGCAATACATACATCGCCTAGGCAAGCTTTAGGCCCAATAATAAAAAATGATTGATCTTGTTTACTTGTTTCAAAATACTCAGCCTTTTAAGTTTCCCAACTCCTTTTTATCCGTCTCTCTGAAAGTCCACTCTTTTACTGTGAAGCCCTTCATCTGGAAACCTGTTTCGTATTTATAGGCTCTCACTAATTTCCTGATTCATGCTCTATTAAGCTTTTAAATTGTTGGTACCTTTCTGCCTAGGATCACGTTATTTTGATACTTTTCTAATTAAACTACTGCATTTTTCAAATCTTTACCCTTTTTTTCAAACGGTGTTTTAACAGTTCCCTTACCTTCACTTACTCAACTGTTCTTAGTTGTGTTTCTGCATGTCAAATGCTCTTCAGATCACTCGGTTGTGATTAAACCTTCTGCTAAAACTGATCTTTAAACTCGCGTTCTTTTAAGACATTAAATGTGTTTGAGACATGCTAATTACAGGTTTACTTGTGAGGGATCTGTGAGCCTCTTATTTGCCTTTGTATGTTCCCCTTTATGTGAAGTCCTACTTGTTATGTATGTCGCCTAGTATTTTGTCCTTTAAACCTGGGGGTTCAGCCTAGACCTTACCTTGTAGGAATAGTAGTCCTAAATACCCTCTAGTACTTATAGGACAGGACGGGTAATAGCACGCAATAAGCATTCGTGACCAATCCACAAGTTTAAATACCCTTTACGGGGTGGAAAGGGTAGACATGGAGATGATGATCACGCTTTTACACTATGCGTACGATTGGTTACCTGTGTTGTATGGATAATCCATATGATTTATAAACCTAGGACCCCTTTCCTTATGTTACTTTGTTTAATATCAATAAATTCTGTCTTTTCAAATTACCCAAAACTCCCCTTTAATTTTTCACTGCACTATTCCTTTTACTTCTAACTCTTTCTTCTTTGTTTTATTCAATGTCTTGACTAATTTTCTATATTTAGACCCTCCCTTTCAAACAAATTATAGATTTTAACATGCTTGCTACATACATATTCGCAACCCTTATGTGTAAATTTATTTGTATACTTTTTTTACATTAAAGTCACAACATAGCATGGCCGGAAACCACACTAGTGGATCTTGAGGGGTTCCTAACACCTTCCCCTCGAGATAATTTCTAGCCCTTACCCGAACTCTGGTTTTCAATTTCAAAACTTTTAGTGTCCTAATGCACTTAATCATTAGGTGGCGACTCTTCAATTCCAAAAATCCAATTACCAAGGGGAATAGATTTGTCTTCCCAAATGTCGTAAACTCGATTACGCGAGAAAAAGGGGGCGTCGACAGCCATCACATCTACCCAGCCCAATCTCTAAATAACCCGGCCCAACTCCGAATCAATCTGAGTCGTTGATCAAATAAGATCAACGACCTAGATCTTTTTTCCTTAATTAAATTCTAACTACCCCCCTTTGACCCCTCAGTCTTCGAGATCGGTCTCTCTCTCTACTGCGTTTCTTCCTCTCCTCCTTCTCTCTAGAACCTTCCGGTTCTTCTTCTCCGATGGCCTTCACCCTCTCTCCGACCACCTCCAGGCTCACCTCTTTCGACCACCGGTCACCGTGAAACCTTATCTCTCCGATTCCCTCTATCCTTGAGACCCCAAAAGCCTCCACCATACGAGATGGCACTAAAGCTTTGCTTGGTTTGTCTTCGGCCTTTCTCCAATGGGTTTTGGTCCGATAGTGCTA
Organism: Nicotiana glauca; assembly: GCA_026770625.1. NCBI lineage: Eukaryota > Viridiplantae > Streptophyta > Magnoliopsida > Solanales > Solanaceae > Nicotiana > Nicotiana glauca. Next base: position 83,317 of record MU752005.1, on the reverse strand, counting down.
TGAACACCATTACTACTGAGTTTCAAAGCTAGGTTTCTCTTACTTCTCACTGATTTCTTATAAAACCCTAATTTCTACCCAGACCTCTTAAATATCTGTATTTTTTTAATGATTTTAACTCACACCTTTATGTTTAACACTACTCTCTACTCGATCTTTACGATTGCTCAAGTTTTAAACGGTTTGTTCCCTTTTTGAAACTAGGGTTTCTGAACCCCTTTTCGAAATTACTTTATTTTCTGATTTTGAGTACAATATGTTTGTGTTTGTATTATTTGCTTGTTTGTGTGTTCTTCTGGGTTATTCTCTAAGTTCTATGCTTTAATTTTGTTGTTAGGGTTTTCAACTTTCTACTGTTTCTATGATTTCTTGCTTAGGGTTCTCTGATTTTCGTGCCACTTATATTTAATAGGTCTAATTATTCATTGTTTACCAAATATTCTACTGATTCTGTGCATCTCTTCGAATCCATGATTTTGTATATGTTTTCCCTAGAAGTTTTTCACTGATTTTGAATCACGTCTTTATTTGTGAGATGCTTTCCTTACTTATAACTAATTCCTTGTGATTTTAGTCTCATCCGTGATTCTTGACTAATTTTTAGAATTATTTTTTATTGTTACCATATTTATGCGCGTAAACATACTTTCAAATATTCAGTATATATTTCCTTACTTGAAATATTATGTATTTGGCCTTTATTACATGTTACATGCTTTACTACTCCTATTATGGTAGAGTCAGTAGTCTAAGTGATTCTTTCCTTATCTGATATAGTTTGTACCCATTCGAATCATGACTCCATAATTAAAAGGAGTTTGGTCTTGTGATTGATTCCAATTGGTACTGTTTCTATAATTATGTTAAGTCAGTACTTGTTACCTTATTCTCTACTTGTTTTCAAAACTATAAATACTTTATCACACTGCATATAAAAAAAAAAAGCATACTCATTGTTCTCTCTCACTCTCCTACACATTCTCTCTCGCTTCTCTTATTGACTACTGGCCACCCAGTCGGCTGAAAGCCAAGACTGAGTAACTTGTTACTCTACTATTTTATTGCTCTATACATTGCTTCTCTTTTGCCCTGCATGCTACTGTCCATTGCTCTACTTCCCTGCATACTACTACTCTATTCTCTCACTCTTGACTGGTGTGTCTTCTATTTGATTTACAGCATCCAAAATGACATGTTTTTATTGCACTTTCTCTTATTTCTTTTATGCTTCTACTTATGGTTCTGCTGTTTACATTGCAATTATCATGCCTCTTTGCTAGTTCATTGATGTGATTACCTTTCCCTTAATTCAGCATGTCTACTGCTTCCCCTACTTGTTTACTACAATTCTTCCTTACTCCCTAACCCCCAGTACATTATCACCATGTATTCATGACCCAACTAGCTACTAAGTAATCCTGAACCCCTTCCCTGAACATGATGTGTGAACCTGTTTGGCATCCCTCAATCTCATGCTCTTAAGCTCCCGGCATGAACACTTTGTGATGAAATGTTTTGTGACTGTTTAAGTCCTGAAATGCCTTCTTTGATGTCTGCGTGTGTGCAAATATGCTCTTACATGTGAACTACTTGTCTCCATTTCCCCTTTCCCCTGTTTGTGTTTGCTTCCCTGAACCATGTGTGATATTCTAGTTCTGAGATTGTCCTACTCACCTTCTTCCAAAACTATTACACTCCTCTATTGTTTTCTTTCAAAAAACTGATTCTGGATGGATCATTTTCAAACTATTTTTCTGAACTCAATTCCTTTAAAACTATATCAAGCACTCTCACTACTCTTAGAGATTAGGTTCTACCCCTTCGTGTAAGCAATGCTTTGGGTACCTCTGAGTACTCACTGAACTTTGATGCACAAGAATGGTAATTCCACACTGTACTTGTTCAACATTTTGGTAAGTGTTTGGGTGCTGGTATTGGCCAGGGACCCAATAGGGCCTTAGGGAGCTTTGCCGCACCCAGACCATGGCAAAGGCTGTGAAACTCGAAAGGAGTGAGGTTGGAAGATTGGGCCTAATTGAAGGCTCCCTATAGAATAACTTCTTATTTTATTCTTTATTACTGTAATTCAGTTGTCATTGGTTTGTAATAATTTGTAAACGAATGATTGGGGTTTGGATAGTGAACATGGGGGGTTATGCATGCTTAGTTTAAGTAATGGGTAGAAAACATGCTTATAGGACTTTATTTATCAATTTGCGCAATAGATATCATGTGTAAGACATGCATCTCATACATTAGAGATCATGTTTTAAGCCCTTTACTTTCATCATGTTATTATACTCATTTCGTAATCATGATCAGTTAATAACTAGCAAATAACTGTTAAGGCTATTGCTGCATTCTCATTAGCATTTAGAGAACATGTTTTAGGAACTTCTATGTGCATTAGACATTCTGTCACTTAGGGTTTTATTTCATCTGAGTTGCAATTGTTAAACGCCTCATTGGCATGCTTAATATAATAATACAAGTCTAGTTAACTGCGTCCTTTTAAAAAACTAGAATCAAAGATGAATGTTCACCCTTTTAAGATAATTAGGCAATTCATATGACGCCTAGGCAAACTTTAGGCCTAATAAGAATCGATTAATCGTGTGTTTTTCTAGTTTAAGACTAACCAGCCTCTTTTAATTTTAACTCTGTCGCTCCCATTCTTGTTTTGATTCTCTGAAGTTCACTCTGTTTTACTAGAAATTCCTCTTTATCTGGAAACAAATTTTGAAATCGTGCGTCTGTGTATTCTCATTGACTTTCTGATTCTTGTTCTATTATGTTTTTTCAAACTACTGGGTTACCTTTTCTGCCCAGAATCGTGCTATTTTGATACTTGTTCTATATCTAATTAAGCTACTAATTCTCTACTGTATTTTTCAAAACCTTGCTTTAACGGTTCTTTTACTTGCTCAACATGTTGTCACCTATTCCTTTTCTTTAAAAACTCCTATCTTTGAGACCTTAAATGTGTTTGAGACGTGTTGATTACGTGTTCACTTTTGGAGGGATCTGTGAGCCTTATTTGTCCTTGTATGCTCCTTTATGTGCATTCCTATTTATTATGTATGTCGCTTAGCATTTTATCCTTTAAACCTAAGGGGTCTAGCCTAGTCCTTACTTTGTAGGAATAGTGGTCCTAAATGCCCTCCGGGACCTATAGGATGGGAGGGGTAATTGCACGCAACAAGTATTCGTGACCATCCCATACGTTTTAAATAACCTTTACGGGGTGGGAAGGGTAGAATATGGAGATTGATGACTGATGCGCTAATATCTCGTGTAGCCCCTCTTCTGAGGAGTGATTACTAGATATTGCATTGATGTGATCCATATTAATCACAAACCTAGGACCTTTTTCCCTTTACTTGTCTTTATCTGTTTTCTTTAGAACTGCTTAAACCTTTTTAAATTTCCGCTCTCTTTACTTTTTTCAAAGGTTTTCAACTTATTTTCAATGTTGTATACAATCCCTTTATTTGAGCCCTAAATTGCTTGTTTGATTATGTGAAGTCACAAATGTAGCATGGTCGGGAACCACACTAGTGGATCTTGAGGGGTGGCTAACACCTTCCCCTCGAGATAATTTCTAGCATTTACCCAAACTCTGGTTCTTCAAACTCAAACCCCTTTTTAGTGTCCTAATTCACTTTAATCATTAGGTGGCGACTCTTAAATTACAAAAAACCCAAATCCCAAAAAGGGAACGAGTTGTCCTCCCAAATGTCATAAACCCGATTTCGCAAAAAAAAGGAGGCGTCGACAATTATCTTCATTTCGGGAGCCTTAAACTCGGTTTCTACTCCAGCCTCGATCATCTCCCCAATGCCCTCCCCTTCTCGAGGTGAGGCATCTTCAATTCTTGTTGACTCGGGCTCATCAGGCCGGGGTAAAGTAGCTTCAGCTCCCACCTATCCAGTAGTTCTTGGAACCTCGGTGCCAGCCCGCACACAAGGCAACAATTCGAAATTTTCTTCTTTATCCTCATCTTCGGTCTCATCCGATAGCTAGTTAGATGGACTCCAGATCTATGTGGATAGCATCCCCTTTAGGCTTACGGGGCCTCTTGGCCGGCCTTTACTTTTTCGGGCTTGAGGAACTCGGATCCTCTTTCCCTTTCTTCTCTTTGCCTGCTTCGAGGCAGACAGTGAAAGGAGTGCCTCTTCTTCAGTAGAGAGGGGCCTCATTGGCACGTCCTTCCCAAGTCCTACAAAATGGAAAAAATGTATAAGTACATTAACAAAGTCTGAATGGAAACCTTGCTAAGGTAAAAAGATTACCATGGTTTTGAACCTATCGGCCCCTTGACAACTCCATCCAAGCATGCTCGAAATAAGTCTTTTATGATAACAATCCCTCGACCTATTGCCTCAGGTCGAAGATCACTTCCGATATAAAGGCCTTGGCTGCAACACAAAAACTTAGATGAAAGGAAAGCAAGAAAGCATAATGACAATAATAAATACTCGCAAGGCCAAGCAATACTTACGTTTCATGTTCTACCTTTTAGGAAACGCCATATCTTAGGCGAGAATTAGATTCGAAGTCCTTATTCGAACGGACCTGCCCATCCAACCTTGGTCTTGAGTCTCGTATATGCTTGAGAATGGGGGTTTGGTGGCTCGGTGATAAAGTTTGATCATGCCTCCTCGATAAAGTCAAGGGTCGTAGAGGCGCATGAGTTGATCGAGGGTAAAAGGATGCCCCTCGATCTTACTTACCAAAACGATGGGTGGATTTGGCCCAGAGTAACATCGCACCTCTTGCAAAAGGAAACTATGATAGCGTTCAAGGAACTTATTGTGAAGGGGTAGGTGTAGACAGTCAGATACCTCTCCTTGTAAGTAGTGATGGATTCTTTAGGGCTAGGCACTACGACGTCCTTGCCTACCTAGTTGCACTCCTCTTTCACCTTCTCGAGGAGGCGTTCGGTAATTTTACACATGTACCTCGACATGAGTTCACATCAACCCGGTGTCGAGGGTGTGTTATCCACTTTGAAATCGGCAGCAGTGGCACACTTCGTCAGAACGAAGTCCGCAAGAGGATGTTCCGCTACAGCGTCGACGCCGGCAAACTTTGATGAAGAAACGATTTCTTTGTGAGGGACAATTTTGGAGGTATTAGCCATTTTAAAGAGTGACAAAGAACCGAGGTTAGGATAACTGGCGTTTTAAGAAAGGGCTAACAATGGAACACTTGCAGAAGGAGAGCTTGAAAAATACAAAGGTCTTTGAATATTAGAGCATAAGAGATTAAAGGTAAAGTTTGAAAAAGTGGAAAAGAGGCCTACTTATGGGTTTCACGTCGATGGTTCAAGGTTACTAGTGGGCGACCGGTAACTGATGCACCTTAAATGCATGAGAAATTGAATCGATAGGACATTTCGGTCATATCTGTCGCCTACATCATGGTGATGACATAATGACAAATCGGGGTAAAGGTCGAGGACTCAATTCGTTTCTTGTCATTATACTCCAAAAAATGAGGGGACTATATGTATAGGTTAAAACCGGACCCAACCAGTCTTACTGATTAACTGAGACCGGGGATGAATCGAGGATCAGCCCCAAGGCATATCTAATTAAGACATGAAGATATGGTACCGAGTTCGGATTCGAGGTACCTAGCCAGATCGAAATCGATAATGATCGAGGTCGAACGACACAAACATCGAGAAAGACAGAAGACAACTTAATAACGGAAAGGCGAGATATCCGTGACTGGTCGAAGATCATGTCGGAAATATCGGAATAGATCAAATCAATGGCGGTTGTTTGGCTAATAATGGGATTTACTTTTGTAATTAGAATTGTACCATAAATATGATTCATCTACTATATTGTATTGTTCAAAATCTGCACCCCGACTGGGGCGACCATGACCCCATCTTTGCCATCTTACGAAAGAAGTCAACAAGGTCAGTTTCACTCCATCATCACGACATACGACATAAGAGACAAGGGAAAGTCCTCCCCACGATCACAACTCGGCCATGCCAAATTATGGTAAAAACACAATGGCTTCCGACTATAAATAGAAAAGGAAGAGAACTGAAAAAGGGGATCCCTCCAGAACTTCCTCTCCAACATTCCAACAAGCTACAGGGGATGAACAGAATTCTTCCCTTGAATAAAGAAGATTCGTCACCCATAGAAAGGGGGGGGAGCTCAATCTGGCTCAAAAGAGAAAAACGAACACAACTATTGTAATTCTTATCCCCCCTCTAAGGAGGGGCAAGGTTAAACTTTATCATGATTAAGAGATTATGATATTTTATCTGCTCCATATATTATTGTCATTTCTTTTGCCTTTTCGGTATTAATTATGATTGGTTATGATTTACCCCTTTATCTTTATTGATTGATTTGCTTGTAAAGAGTTAAATATCTTTTGAGTCAAATAATTTAGCGCTGTCTGTGGGGATTTCCTAGTGAAAATACCTAGTTCTTTCTGGATCGAAGCTAAAGAAACACGAGAAGAGAATCCAACTCACACCAGGTCTGAAGGCAGCGCACAAAGGAAAGAAAAATCGAACGTGTTAGTAAGGGCCAAAACCCTCTGCCCTACTAGACTCGAAAACACCAAACAAGGAAAAGGGTGCTGAAACCTATTCTCCCCATCCTTTTAAAAAAAAAAAAGGAAACAACCTAGATCTTCTCGGTCGGCAACATCTTCAAAATAAACAGCCAAAGTCAAGTGAGAAACGGCGACACGCGTACAACGCATGTCTGAGTAAAATGGTGATGCCTAGCACTCATGGCGTGAAATCATCAACGCAAGCAATATCTGCCGAACTAGGACTTAAGACTAAGGCCTTCGCCATCAAAGATCGACAGGTTCGACCTCGTTCGAACTCAGACAGGCTGTTATTTCGATAAAGATCGAAATAACACCCTTAAGGCTAAGGCCTTCACCATCAAAGATCGACAGGTTCAATCTCGTTCGAACTCAGACAGGCTGTTATTTCGATAAAGCACGAAATAACACCTTTAAGGCTAAGGCCTTCGCCATCAAAGATCGACAGGTTCGATCTCGTTCTAACTCAAATGGGCTGTTATTTTGATAAAGCTCGAAATAAAACCCTTAAGGCTAAGGCCTTCGCCATCAAAGATCGACAGTTTCGACCTCGTTCAAACTCAGATGGGCTGTTATTTCTATAAATCTCAAAATAACACCCTTAAGGCTAAGGCCTTCGCCATCAAAGATCGATAGGTTCGACCTCGTTCGAACTCAGATGGGCTATTATTTCGATAAAGAGCGAAATAACACCCTTAAGGCTAAAGCCTTCGCCATCAAAGATCGACAGGTTCGACCTCGTTCGAACTCAGACGGGTTGTTATTTCAATAAAGCTCGAAATAACACCCTTAAGGCAAAGGCCTTCGTCATCAAAGATCAACAGGTTTGACCTTGTTCGAACTCAGACGGGCTGTTATTTTGATAAAGCACGAAATAACACCCTTAAGGCTAAGGCCTTCGCCATCAAACATCGATTGGTTCGACCTCGTTCAAACTCAAACGGGCTGTTATTTCGATAAAGCTCGATATAACACCCTTAAGGACAAGGCCTTCGCCATCAAAGATCGACAGTTTTGACCTCGTTCGAACTCAAACGGGCTATTATTTCGATAAAGCTTGAAATAACACCCTCAAGGCTAAGGCCTTCGCATCAAAGATCGACAGGTTCGTCCTCGTTCGAACTCAGACGGGTTGTTATTTCGATAAAGCACAAAATAACACCCTTAAGGCTAAGGCCTTCGCCATTAAAGATTGAAAGGTTCGACCTCGTTCGAACTCAGACGGGTTGTTATTTCAATAACGCTCGAAATAACACCCTTAAGGCTAAGGCCTTCACCATCAAAGATCGACGGGTTTGACCTCGTTCAAACTCAAAAGGGCTATTATTTCAATAAAGCACGAAATAACACCCTTAAGGTTAAGGCCTTTGCCATCAAAGATCGACAGGTTTGACCTCGTTCGAACTCAGACGAGCTGTTATTTCGATAAAGATCGAAATAACACCCTTAAGCTAAGGCCTTCGCCATCAAAGATCGACAGGTTCGACCTTGTTCGAACTCAGATGGGCTGTTAGTTCGAAATGCACAAAATAACACCCTTAAGGCTAAGGCCTTCGCCATCGAAGATCGATAGGTTTGACCTTGTTCGAACTCAAACGGGATGTTATTTCAATAAAGCTCGAAATAACACCCTTAAGGCTAAGGCCTTCGCCATCAAATATCGACGTTTCGACCTCGTTCGAACTCAGACGGGCTGTTATTTCGATAAATCTCAAAATAACTCCCTTAAGTACAAGGCCTTCGCCATCGAAGATCGACAGTTTCGACCTCGTTCGAACTCAGATGGGCTGTTATTTCGATAAGGCTTGAAATAACACCCTCAAGGCTAATGCCTTCGTTATCAAAGATCGATAGGTTTGTCCTCATTCAAACTCAGACGGGCTGTTATTTCGATAAAGCTCGAAATAATACCCTTAAGGCTGAGGCCTTCGCCATTGAAAATCGATAGGTTCGACCTCGTTCGAACTCAAACGAGTTGTCTTCTTGAAAAATTTGTAATAGAACCCATGAGGCCAGAAGCCTTCGTCACAAGAAAGAAAACCGGGACTCGCCAGACAAGCCCTCACCTCGCGACGAGGTCATAAATCCACTGAAAGAAAGCTGAAACGCAAGACAAGTAGAGAAAAAAAGAAGTCTTTATCCATGGTCATAAATGCGGGCTAACACCGCTTACATCTGGCACAGGCTAGTCAACTGATAAAAAAAGGGGCAGGAAGAAAGCAACAACAAGAAACAAACAAACGCCAACCGGCGTACGAAATAAAAAGAAAAACAAAGTACAATTTTTTCTTCACTCGGTGCCAACATCATTGTTGTCATCATCACCTCCATAAGGCTCATCATCGTCACCACATGCACCCCCATAAACTTCGGGTGTCGCTACATTATACCCGCAATTGGCACGAGCCTTGCGAGCTTTCTCATACGCCTCTTCATAGGCAGCCTCAGTCACGGTGCCCGTTTCCCACAAGTTCCTAAAAATGTATCACTAGGCTTCGGCGTAGACCTAGAGCTCATGAGTTTGGCGGGGAACATCAGTGCGGGACGGTGCATCTTGGGCCCTCAGCTACTGATTCTCCTCCTCTAAGGCCACGACTCGATTTGACAAAACCGAAGCCTCTTGGTCAATCGTGTCGATTCGCTCCTCGAGCCTCGCCTCCATAAGGGTCGCAGTCGCCCTCTCCGATTCTTGCTGGGACTTGAGCACGTGAATAGGCTATTCTAGAGTTTCCGCCCTTGCTAGAGCCTCAGACCGAGCCCCCTCAATGCGCTCCAAACCAGCAACCTTGCTCTCTATCGTAGAGAGCTTCCCTCTCCATTCGACGCTCATCTCATCAACCTGAACCCAGCGCCTATCCATCTCCAACTGCATCACCCCCAACTTGCCCTGCAAGTACTCACACTCTGCATCAAACCCTTTACTCAGCTCAAGCTCCTCGTCTTTGAGGCGGAGTTGCTCTTCGAGCTCAGTCTTACTACGGATCGTCTGCAGCAGCTCCTGTTCCCTTTTCTCCAATTTCTCGCCCAGAGCCTGGTTACGGGGGTCCATTCTCAACCGCCCGTGCAAATTGCGACATCGATTGCAATAGCGACGATACTTATTCAGCAACTGCAAGAAAATCCTCGACCGAATATTGGCCGTACGGATGCTCTCCACCTCCACCAGATAAGTCTAAAAAAAAAGGGAAAGCAGTTAAACTGATATTCACTCATACAAAGGGAAAGGTCAAAATAAGAGTCGAATACAACATACCCTCAAACCCATGATGGCCACTTCGTTCCTCAATTTGGCATCGGCGACATTCCGCAGGGATTCATTTTCGGCTTCCGAACACAGCAAGCTAAGCTGTGACACCAAGTTGTCCCCATGTGTCAAGAGATTCACATTAGAAGGGATATCAAGAATGCGAGCCGATCCACCCGCATGAACCACCGAGTGAGTGAGGCCCTCCTCGAACATCCTGATATCATCAGGATCCAAATCAGATTCAGACTCACATTCGTCGACCATCGCACTCTTCCCTCTTTCTGCTGCCGAAGAAGGGACACGACCCGCCACAAATAAAGAAGGTGCACTAGAGGTCACGACGGCAGCACTAGGGGCTTGATTCTCTGCTCCGGAAGGACGTTGATCATCACCAACAGCTGGAACTCCGGATTGAATCATCCCAACAACCGAACCTCCCGGACACTGACTACCAACGCCAACTTCTGCAACTCGTTCTGTCTCTAAGGGAGATGCTGTAGCAGCTTCGTCCCCTGGGCCCGTTGGGGGATACTCATCCAAATTGATCACAGTTGGAGGTGCCATCTCGAATGCCACCCTTCGTCTTTTCAAGGTCCCTTTCTCTTCCCCGTTTGATGGTGACCCATCTGCAGGACGGACAACACCGAACGTAGCTTCCCAAGAGATCACCCTTGTCGGGGTGGCCAAAACCACAGATTCGACCGAAGCCACCCTCGACGAAGAACGAGCAGTAGGTACTATACTAAGACGAGCAGACATAGTCGGCCGACGAAAGGCTAGCTGAGGAGCCCTGACCCTCTGCACTCTCCCTGGCAACAACAAACGATGTTCAAAACGTAAGACGAAAACGGAAAAAGATAAATAGAAAATAAGGACGTTATCTCACCTTCAAGGGGCCTACGTCCAAATCTCTCATAGAAGGTCGACCAAGTGCGAACCCCCGCTGTATGGGGAAGGATGGCCTCAACCCATTCTCGAATCCCCTCCAAAGGCGGTGGGGGAAACTTCTCAACTGCGAAACAACAAAGCAGGTCAGTACATACAACACAAAAGGAAAAAGGGTAGACAAATCAAGTACTCTATTGATCATAGGCGCAGACTTACGGGCAAAATTCCATACCTCAGGAAATCCAGTCGGGTCCGTAACGAGGTGCTCGGTCCGCACATAGAAAAAGTTCTCATAAAAGCGACGATTGGTTCGAACGTCCATCTTTACCACTAGGCCTTTCGACCCCCGATGATGCACGTAGATCATCGAGCCTTGAATCAACTGGGGAGCGAACAAGCAAAGTACGTGGCCCAAGGTAACCTTGCGACCGGCGAGCTCCATATACTTGATGAACGTGAGGAACAACTTGTACAAATAAGGGGAAAGCTGGGCAGGGCATACCTCATAATAACAGCATAAATCTACCACCAATATAGGAAGTGGGAGTGTGTACCCTACGAGGAAGGGGTAGGCATAGAACATACAAAATTCGGGACGATCAATTTGAACCCGGTCGTCTCTCCCCGCCGGTACCATCTCGACAAAATTAGAAATGCCCAATTGTTCCCTCAAATCCTCTATCCCTACCTCCCATATGAGGGAGGAATATCCCCCGGCTCCACCCCACCGTCAGTGCTGAAATCCACCACATCCCTCCGCAGGCGGGGTAAATTTTCATCTGCAGATGGAACCTCTTCGCTTTCCACCAACTCTACGTCTCCGGCAGTCGGATCAGAGTTCTCAACTGCCGGAGGAGCAACAAGAAGATTATCACGGGAATAGGCACCTGCCATTTTTAGCCAAAAGAACTCGAGGGGAGAAGTGAAGAAATTAAGGATTGCTACGAGCAAGGGAGTAAGACAGAACTTGAATTGACAGAAAAGGAGATATCCTGAGAATTTTTTCAAGATGAACAATAAAGTGTGAAAAACAAATGACCGTGTTTCCCAATTTATAAGAGGCATAAATTCCCCCAGCGCGAAACCTAATAGTCTCCATTAAGATCCGATGGGACGCAAAACCTTTTAGGTCCTCAGAAATGTGCGTCATAATGACTGCTTACATGAAGCAACGCTCCATTTACCAACCAGCATTTTGGTTTCGAAACCATCACAATGGTACACGAGTACTAAAAAGATATTCCCAAAGAATCAAAAGCTTCGCAATGCGATCAAGGAACAAAATGGGGGTCAGATTCCCTTCGACTACGTTGCAAACATGATCCGTCCGTCGAAGTCGACGAGGTACGACTTCAACAAACGGAGGGACTAACTGTATTGGTCAAAATCTGACTACCCCGAATGGGGCGACCATGACCCCATCTTTGCCATCTCACGAAAGAAGTCAACGAGGTCAGTTTCACTCCATCATCACGACATACGACATAAGTGACAAGGGAAAGTCCTCCCCACGACTGGTACGCTCTCACAACTCGGCCATGCCAAATTGTGGTAAAAACACGAAGGCTTCCGACTATAAATAGAAAAGGAAGAGAACTGAAAAAAGGGGCTCCCTCCAGAACTTCCTCTCCAGCATTCCAACAAGCTAAAAGGGATGAACATAATTCTACCCTTGAATAAAGAAGATTCTTCACCCATAGGGGGGGGGGAGCTCAATCTGGCTCAAAAGAGAAAAAGGAACACAACTATTGTAATTCTTATCCCCCTCTAAGGAGGGGCAAGGTTAAACTTTATCATGAAGAAGAGATTATGATATTTTATCTGCTCCATATATCATTGTCATTTCTTTTGCCTTTCGATTCAGTATTAATTATGATTGACTATGATTTACCCCTTAATCTTTATTGATTGATTTGCTTGTAAAGAGTTTAATATCTTTTGAGTCAAACATCTATAAAGAAGATTCTAATCATTTTGTAACCATCTGACATTCACACATATCAAAGCAATATAACACTTTAATTTTTATTATTAATCTTCATATTTATCAATTGGTATTTGGTGAAATCACATAGGACAATTCGTTTTCTACTTGTATTACATAAGGCCAAATTTGATTATTTATGTTTAACCTAAAAAAATTGGTGTAAGTCGTGTGTGGTTTGACGGGGTGCGGGAGCGGGGGAGGGGGAGGGATAAGGGGGGACGTAGGGGCGTGTCAACTTTAATGATGCACGTCAATCCGTCGTCGCCTTATCACGTTGATTGAGAACATAAACTAAACATAAACTATTGAAATTAAATACCCAAGTTAACCATTATCCAAATAGTTACATGTCAGAAAAAATATTTACTAACACATGAATTATGTGAAATGCGAAAAAATTATTAGAACTCGATCAATGCACCAACGTTTTAATTTACACTTGTCAAAATGATAAATTAGCTAGAAATATGCAACATTTAACTATGCCTTTTTACACATATCATGCATGTATTGGCTTAACGTCGAGATCGGACTTATTAAGTTTTTCCCCAATTTATATTACTCAAAATCACCTCTTTTTGTTAATCTATACATTTTATTCTTCTTGAGTCAACTATTAACATTTTCAGTAGTTATTCTCGTAAATATTTATACTTCGGGGACTATTTTAGTGCTAAATAATACTATATATATTAAAATATTTTTTAAATGGTGCCTAAAAACATTAAAAAAAAACAAAAAATATTTATATGTACAAACTAAAGAGTATTATATTAGTAAGTAAAAATTATGTTTAATTTTTATTTTATTTTATCAGTGTATATATAAAGGTGGAATAATATAATCAAAGCTTAATTTTTCCAAAGAGAATTGATTAATTAAGCTAAATAAACCAGGAATATGACAGTACCTTCTTTTAGGTATATCCCTATATTTAAACCTTATCCTAATGATATCCATGTTGTAATCAAACCCTATGTCAGAAAAATAATAATTTTCCATTATTTTTTAATTATATTTAGTCCTTATTATCCTAGAGATATACAAGTTATAAATCTAATCAAAACCTAAGGTCAAGAATATAATAATTCCTACATAAATTTTTTAAACGAAACATCTTTTCTTTTCTTTTCTTTTTTCCACTGTATGGACACCAGATCACATTAAATACAATATAATTAAATAGAATTAAATACTCCCCAACTCTTTTTTCCAATATTTTGTACATGCAATAACTCTTTCAGAACCCCATCCCCCACTCTACCCACCCCACCACCACGATTGTCCTCAATCATTCCTCTTTCTTCTTCACTTTTTCTTTCCTCCAATCATCTTGTTCAAATTCTTTATTTATTTTTTATATATATCTGTAAATAATCTCTTGAAGTTTGAAGTGTGAAAATAGAAAAAGAAAAAAAAGAAAGACATTTCTCTTTCTGCACGTCTCTGTGTGTGTGTTCATCTGTCCTTTCTTTTCTTTTTCTCTATTTGGTATTCTGCTCGATCGTGGTCCACTTTTTGTGGGTATTTTGTTCTTATAAATTCTTAGCCAAAATTTTCTCTTTTGCTTTTGTTTGGAGTCTTTGCTTTGGTACCTTTCTGCTACTGTCCTCTGGCTTTGAAAAATTGAACTGTTGGTGAGGTACTTTCTTTTATTTTCTTTTTTCTTTTTGCTGGTTGTGACACATATTCTGCTTCTCTTTTTACGAGTTGGTCTTGAAATTGAAGCTTGTGAACTTGTTTTCGTGAGGTGTTAATGGGTTAGTTTTTCTTAATCTAGTTTTCTAGGTTTTAACCTTTGTGAGTTTGCATGAGGGGTTTCGGGTGAGCACTTCTCCATTTTTTGTTTGAACTTTTTTATTTTTATTTTTTGGGTTTTGGGTAACTAATAGCCTGCAATTCTCCCTTTTCTGTGGTTGATGTTAATTTTGTATGAGATTATATTGAGTTTAGAAAAAGTTGGGAATTTTGACTTTATTTAGGTGGTTTTGTAGTGGAGTAAAGAAACAATCTTTAGGTGGTTTTGGAAGTAGTTCTTCTCTGTACATTAGGTGGTTTTGTAATGGAGTAAAGCAACTATCTTTAAAGAAACAATCCCTTGTTTTGTTTTGAGATTAATGAAATTGACCATAAACCAATGCTGGCGTTTTTGCAGTTGTTTATCTATGTTCTTCTGTCTGATTGTTTATTTGTTAACTTTTATTGCTCAAACATTTTCCTTTATCTCTCCCTTTTTCTTTTCGCTTCCCCTATCTACGTCTTCTTACCCTTCCTGAGCCGAGGGTCTGTTGGAAACAACCAACGTTTGTACCTGTTAGGTAGGGGTAGACCCCACCTGGTGGGAACATACTAGGTTTGTTGTTGTTGTTGTTGTATTGCTTGAAAGATATTTAGTACGGATTGGAGAGAGTAGATTTTTGCTAAGTAACCTATTCGGTATATCTTGGTCTCATTTAATTCTGTCATTACTATAGTGGAAACAAGGAGTTGCAGAGGTTTTAAAAAAAAAAGATTAGATCTCTAATTAGAGTTGGCATTTTTAGAGGATCCTGTGGGTATAGGATTTTGAGGAGAGGTATCTTGAACCAAGCAAAAATTGATGTAGTTGTGGACCGAAAAGGATGACTATCTTCTATGGCAAGAGTAAAGCTTTATCCATAAGTTTAATTTAAATTGTGCAGTTATCTTAATCTGTCTATAAGAGCTGGTAAAGAGCACTCACTGCCTTATTGACCAGTATTCTCGCCCTGTATTTCATACCTATTAAGTTAATATTTTTTTGGTTAAGATCCTGTCTTGTTTCTTTAGCAAATCTATATAAATGTAGACTATGATAACCTCCCATTCTTCAGAAAGAAAATGAATAATGCAGAATAAACTCACATAGCAAATGTGAAGGTGATAGGATAGGCTCAACCTCAAAGTGTTCTTTCCAGTCAGGGGCAAAGCTACATAGCCCTAAGTGTGGTCGTCGAAAAATTACACTGTATGTATAGGTAAAATATTAGATTTTAAAGGTATATAACATATATTGAACACCCTTTATTGGGAATTTTTTTTTTACTTCTTTCAAATAACGTCCTAGATAAAATTCCCGGCTTCACCACTGCTTCCAATTATGTAATGTTGTGAATATCACTTTACTATGTAGTATCGTACTATTTTATGTTAGGTAGTTTGTGTGCTTTTGATCTTTGGCTGGATTGTTTACCAATTTTTTAAGTTGGCCCTTTCTAGTTTCCTTGTGTTTGAAAAGTGTGGGACAGCATCCTGTGACCAATTTTTCAAAGTGGCCGATTGTCCACTGAGATTCTCCATGAATGATACTGGATTTATTAATCGGCCCGACTTATGCTGCATTACAGATCCTTTAAAGATGCCAATGCTAAATGTATCGAAAGAAAAGGGAAGAACACCATGGGAGATTTTTCCAGGAGTTGATTCCATCCATGGCTCAAATGATGCTTCACTTTTTTCGAGCTCGGTGCCTGTTCTTCTACACGAGAAGCGTAGGAATACATTTATGAGTCTTCTACTCATACCTCATTTGCCTATTTTCTTTGAGAAAATCTCACATCCTTTTACTTTCCTTGAAATTCTTGGTAATAGTGAAATTGAGTGAGGTGGACCATGGTCATCAGTCCGTTGACGACGCATCAGCCAGCTTGAAGGAAATTCACCCCGATGTAGAGGTTGAGGAGCTGCTGGATGATGGTGAAAATCGTGCAATTGGAAGCTTGCTTCCTGATGACGAGGATGAACTTTTAGCTGGCATAATAGATGGGTTTGGCCCTAGCCAATTTCCCAATCACATAGATGACCTGGAAGAGTATGATATTTTTGGAAGTGGAGGAGGCTTAGAATTGGAATCTGATGCTCATGAAAACTTAAACTTTGGTATATCGAGAGTGAGTCTGGCTGATCCTGTTGTTAGCAATGGAGCTGCTCATGGTGGATTTTCAAATGGTGGGGCAACTGTCACTGGAGAACATCCACTTGGAGAGCACCCTTCGAGAACATTATTTGTTCGCAACATAAATAGCAATGTCGAGGATTCAGAGCTAAGAAGTCTCTTTGAGGTTAGTTACTCACGGCGTACACTGTAGCTATTATTATTATTATTATTTTTAATTTTCACGTGAACTTCTCTTCCAGTTTGTCAGTGCTCTATAATAATGGGAGTTCCCTGCATTTGTAATACTGCTTTCTCTAGTTAAGGATTGATTTTCTTAGTCGGTTTTGCAATTGATCTAAACATATATTACTCTTCCATCTTCTTTTCTGAATTGCTGGACGAGTATTTCTGTAGAACAAATTTTCTTTTCTGCAAGTAATACTTCAGGATGTCTTTTGCTTTTTCTGGAGGCTTCATACTGATTCTGATTTCTTTTTTCTTCCTCTAGACTTGATCAGTTGAACTGCCTTAAGGTTTTGCTTTTTCTTGTTGATACAATATAGTGATATTCTGCTTATTCTGAGTTTCTCTTATAGTGATAGCATACCTATCTCTGTTCATGAGATGTATCGAGTAGTTGGGGAAACCTGCTATCTTGTTACTCTATGAGCTGCAAATTTAACTTAACAATGAAAATGTCAAAGCCCTGGCCTAATGTGTTTGCAGGATCACATCTGAGTTTACTGGTTGTTTGAGAGACAAGAAATGTCTTGGAAAGTTGCTGATTTCTTAGGTGTTTTTTCCTTCTTACAATCCGTTTCCACTTTTGACATGCTTTTTGTTTTTGCTAATTAGCAATATGGTGATATCCGGACTCTCTACACTGCGTGCAAGCATAGGGGCTTTGTCATGATATCCTACTTCGATATTCGTGCTGCTCGAACTGCATTGCGAGCATTGCAAAATAAGCCACTGCGGAGGAGAAAACTAGACATACATTTCTCAATCCCAAAGGTGGTAATATGCCGGCTGCTTTTAGTGGTTTACACAATTAGATTGTATGTTACATACCTTTTGCTGACTAACCTCCTCCCTTCTCCTATTACTCTTCTTCTCTCCACCTTTCAATGTACATATATCAGGATAACCCCTCAGACAAAGATATGAATCAAGGAACTCTTGTGGTATTTAATCTGGATCCATCAGTATCAAACGATGACCTCCGCCAAATATTTGGGGCTTATGGTGAGATCAAAGAGGTCAGATACTCAAATAGTCGAATCATTTATTTCCCATTTTACTCCATCTATTCGTTTCCCCTCGTGTGCTACCTCAAGGGGCTAGTTGATATCAAGTATATGTGATATCCCAGTTTCACTCCTTGCAGATAAGGGAAACACCACACAAGAGGCACCATAAGTTTATTGAATATTATGATGTTAGAGCTGCAGAAGCTGCCCTTAGGTCCTTAAATAGGAGTGACATAGCTGGAAAGCGCATAAAACTTGAACCAAGCCGCCCTGGAGGAGCTCGTCGAAAGTGAGTAATCCACTATGATTTGTTTTCTTGATCAAAATAAAACTAGAATTTGTTTTCCAACACTTTGGAAGCTTAAAGTAGTCCTTTCTGGTTCATGAGCTTCACTAACCTTTTGCTGTTACTAGCATCCAGAACAACCTAGTTACTTTTTATTTACACCTATCCTTCTGCTCTGTTGTCACAAGTGTCTGGCTATGTTCTTCTTTTTGATAACCGAGAAATCCCGAGGTCCAATGGAACACGATTCGAAACTTGGGTGTTTCTGTTTTCCCTTTTCTTTTTGCTTTTGTTTCATTTTGCTAAATTGCTGAATTAGATTACAGGATGGTGATCAGACCAGCAAGCTCCCCCCAATCTCCCCCACCCCCACCAAAGCAAAGGTAAAAAAGGAAATAACTGAAGTCCTCAACTGAAATGAGGAAAGTAATAGTAGCATAGACATCTAAAAGTAAGTGTAATTACACCAACAACTTACAATGGCGTGATGGCGTCCCTTTGCATAATCTCTTCTCTCCTTGGTTTAAACCATGTTTATTTTAAATACTGAGATTCTTGTGCATCTTTAAGTGGGCTACTCACCAGCTGCTGCTTCTCCTTCCTTCTGGATGCTTTTTTCTCTCAGCCTTTTTATACCCTCGAACTTGCGCTCTTGTTGAACATGCCGTATAATATTATCAGTTTGATATCATCTAAATTCTAGAGCTTGTTGATGTTTATGTCTTTATGATGAGTCGTTTGGTTGGGTGTTCCTTCAACAAATTTGAGGTTGCACTACTTTGAGCTTGTTGATGTTTATGATGCTTCTGTTTTTGGGCTGTTACATATCTGGGTTCAGTTTATTGAATCTTGAGTCTGATCTAGGCACACTTTTCTTCTTTATGCTACACTTGTAGTTCTACGTTGCAATCAAATCAAGAATCTGAACAAGATGACTCTTGGACTTTTCGGCACCCATTGGGTTCCTCAATTGGTAATTCCTCGGGTAAGTTTACTGAGTGTTTAACTTCTGTCTTATGCTGAAACCATTTAAGGTTCTTCTTTCCCTTCTTTTTGTCCCTGTTGTGCCTTATTTTTAATTTTTTAAATTTTTTGAGATGGAGGGGGCAGGGGATGGACATAATTAATTAACTTCTTTGATTGCAGTAATACTATCTGATAGTATGGGCATTCTTATATTTTTGGCAGGTAATTGGCCACAGTTTGGCAGCCCTATAGAGCATAGCTCCATGCGAAGTCCTGGCACTTCACCGAGCTTTAGATCCCTGAGTCCTACAATGGGCAATAATTTACTTGGTTTAGCTTCAATTTTGCATCCTCATGCATCAAATTCCTTGAGGGTAGCACCTATCAGTGAGGATCACAGAATGGGCGGTCATGCGGATCTCCCTAATGGTTCAATCCATGGTGTTCCCTTCCATCAGTCTCATTCTTTCCCTGATCCTAAGATAAGCCAGTTCAGTGGAACAGTGTCATCTTTGGGTGCCTCAAATTCAAAATGTTCTGCTGTTGAAACACTATCAGGACCACAGTTTCTTTGGGGCAGTCCAAAGTTGCAACCTCAACAGAGTAATTCTTCATCCTGGAAAGCCCAGTCTTTGGCGAATGCTTTTACATCTGGTGGTCAGGGTGACATGTTTTCCTTGTCAAATCATCAAAATTCTTTCCTCAATTCATCTCAGCACCATCATCATCACCTTCACCATGTTGGATCTGCTCCATCTGCTCTTCCCTTTGATAAGCACTTTGGTTTTTACCCAGACTCTCCGGTCTTAAGTCCAGGTTTTAGAGGTATGGGTATAGGTCCTCGTGACGGAAGTTTGATGGCTAACTATGGTGCTCGTACCACTTTGAATTCTGGTGTTGCTGTTCCAGGGAATATGTCAAACAATGGTTCTCCTGGGTTTGGCATGATGTCTTCCCAAAGACTTGGTCCTTTATTCCTAGGTAATGGTCATTTCCCAGGACATGCAGCTTCTAGCTTTGAGGGGCTGACTGAACGCAGCCGCACTCGACGTGTTGACAATAATGGGAACCAGATGGACAACAAGAAACAGTTTCAACTCGACTTGGATAAGATTAGATCTGGCGAAGATACTCGGACAACTTTGATGATTAAAAATATTCCTAATAAGTAATAGCAACTTCTAAATCTTGTACCTTGTTAAGTATAGCGTATTTTTGTTTTGGTGGCTTGACATTGTCTTCATCCAGGTACACCTCCAAGATGCTTTTAGCTGCTATTGACGAACAACATAAAGGCACTTATGATTTTCTGTATCTGCCAATTGACTTCAAGGTAATTCTACTAAAGTAGTTAGGATTATGTGGTTTATTCTTCTTTCCCAAAGTCTGATGAAATTCTTGTTTGCGGCAGAATAAATGCAATGTGGGATATGCATTTATCAACATGGTGTCTCCATCACTCATTATCCCGTTTTACGAGGTTTGTTTTTGTCTATTCTTTTAAACGTAGTAAATAACTTTCTTTTTTCTTAAAGTAATTGAGCTATGAGCATTGAAGCTAGTGTCTCCTTGTTTTAGAGTTCCCACCTTCCCACTTAAATATAAAGATCAGTATGCCTTCTTGATTGCCTTTCCTTCTATTGTATTTGTGCTGATGTTCTGACGGAAGAGTGTGTGCTGAGTATTCAACTTCTGTAGGCACTTAATGGAAAGAAGTGGGAGAAATTCAATAGTGAGAAAGTGGCTGCTTTGGCTTATGCTCGGATTCAGGGAAAGACGGCCCTTGTAGCCCACTTCCAGAATTCAAGTTTGATGAATGAAGATAAGAGGTGTAGGCCAATCCTATTCCACTCAGAGAGCTCAGAATTAGGGGATCAGGTAATATAGACCGTCTCATTAAGAATCAAAGCATGCAAAATATAACTACAGTTGTTGTGCATTATGATTCCGCTTGCTTCCCAGATATGTTCTGTTTGGTTTCCTGGTTTTAGCTTTTTTCGTGTTCGTCATCTCAGCTGGCTTTGATTTTTTTCCTCCTAGTTTTCAGGCTGTGATTGGGTTTTCTTATCGAGATGATAACATTGAAACTGCAACTTTTGCATCAAAACACAATTATAGCTAAGGCGAAAACTTTCATGCAGATTGTTCAAGAGCATCTTTCATCTGGGTGCTTACATATTCATCAAGTCTGTCGATCAAACGAGTCAGACTTCCTGGAGTCACAAGGTAGCCCACCTGAGGAGGATCCAGTTGACAAACTAGAGAATAGCTAGCATTGGCGTTCACAGTTTTTTCTTCATGGCTTGAAGAGTTTGTAGCTGTTAGTAAGTGTCGATAGACATATGTGGAGTAGCATGATTCGAGGCACAAAATAGAAGTATGACGTTTTGTATTATAGCGAGTAGGTGTTTTTGGTTAGAAATCTCTTAATAGGAAGAGGGTTCTGAATTATGTGGAATCAAAGCATCTGCAGTTCTTGATGTTGTAATCTTTTGGCAAATTGAGATAGCAAATACTATCTCAATATAGATTGCAATGTTGTAGTTTTGCAGCATTTTTTGGTGGATGGAGTAAAGAGCTGATGCTTGATTTGTATATTGGGAGGAAAGCTGACTGTTATTTTGTGTCAAGTGTTTTGGTATTTATGGAAAACCTGCACTCCTTTTTCTAGGGAGAATTACATATCTTATGAGATTTCTGTAACACGTCTTTAAATATTACATAAACTTCTCTAGAGACTATTCTGTACTTTTTTTTGTAACAATTTTCATATTAAAAGATAGTTGTCCTTGGCACAAAGAATGTGCCAAGGAGTAAAAAGTGTTACAAGACCCAAAAAGTTGCAAAAATTGTAACAGCTACAAGGAACCAATGAGACTATTATGTACATCAGCAATAACATTTTGTATTGATGAGGTTTTATTTTTAGTTATTACACAAGAAGCGAGCATTTAATATAGCGTGTATAATATTAAAAACACGTTTGATATTATATGGGAAAAAGATTTGTTTTCAGTAATATTATAGATAGTAATTATAACTTGATGGATCTTTTCCAATTCCAGTTCTCGACAAGTTATTCAAAAAAAAAAAAATACTAAATATTATTGGCGCCACTTATAAAAACATATTTCACGCAAAAGGAATAAAGAATTAATTTTGATTTATTTATTCAATTCTTTGAAATGAGGAAGCTTTTCTATTCAGGAAAACAGCATTTTGAAGCCTTTTATTGAGAAGATAATTTTAGAGCATTCTAATACATATAATATACAGCATTGCCATTTACATAAATAACCACATGAAAAGATAATATCCTATGCTGCTGATAATTAACATGTACAAGGCAGGAGAATCAGAATCAACTCCAAGGCTCTGTGGGCTCTAGCATTTATACTTGTTGCAAAAAATATGATCTGCAGAGGAGAGTTAAAGTGTACCATTAAATATAACTTAGGACATTCTACCTGCATCCAAATTTGGACCATGTTGTCTAATTTCCATTTTTTCAGTTCCATCCGAATCTGGACCATGTTGCGTAGATTTCCCTGTTTTGAGTTCCAGGTCTATTAGGAAATAACATTTATTTTCTTCTCTAACATAGCGGACATGTCCATTCATCATATTGACAAGCTTCTGAGAAAAAATTAACGCGATTCCTTCCTGTGTTGTCCCTCTATTTCTTCCTCCAGACATGTCTTCGATTAAAGCAGCAGGTAGTCCTTGGCCAGGGTGAGTCATTCTAGAAAAATTAGAAGAGTTACATAACATTTATCTGTAGAAGTCGTTTTATAAGACATACATAAAGTTATTGTAAAGCTATGGAAAATAATTGTGGCTCGGGGGAAGGGGAGTAAAGTCCTTCACAAGGTGGTTGGTTTCAAAGACTACAAGAAAGATGATAACAGTTACAAAAACGACAACTGAGAATGTTCTTTCTTTTTTTCTTCTCATCTCACTCGAAAGATTCAAAGTGAGTATTTGAGAACAAAAACAAATTCATATAAGTGAATAAAGCACTGTAATATTGCCAATGATTAGATTAAACCCAGTGAAGCACTTCTATGGGTTAATGTTATACGTTGCATGAAAGGACAGACACAAGATAAAATGAGTAAAGTTTATGTTGTGTAACAAACCATCAATAGATAAATAGCTCAGATCATGTTACCTGAATTGGAGATGGATACATTCATTTCCATCTTGTATGAGTTTCAGACCAGGCAACACCTTGATTTCCACCCAACCATCCGGGGAAGGTGCATGATGAACTACACTAAGCAAGAAATCTGAGAGAATAAGCTGAAGCTTAATTTGATCACCATATAGAGGAAGAGTTTTGATCTGGTCAGGGATATCATGCAGCAGCTGTAAGTTCTTTTCCTTGAGCAAAATCATAACTTGACTCACGATAGCATCCACAACATTTCCTAGAACGAATTCCTCCATGTTTAGCTCCACTTTGCTGCTAAAACCAGGAGAAAGTAATGTGCATTTAGCAGACCTTCTAAACAAGCTAGTAGCATGGGGATGATTTGGAGTAAATCATAGGGGTGAAGAAGCAGAAAAATTACCAACACAAGAAAGTCACAGGGAAACAAAACAAGAGAAACTAAGAAGAATCAACATAAATATATGTGGTGGCTTATTGTTGCCCTGGCGAATACAAAAGAGTCTTTACGCTTTTAGAAGAAGAGTAAACTTATAATGTGTTTGCAGTCTTTTGGGTACTTCTCTCAGTTTTTTGTTGGGGCTCCAGTAAACTGATCACATGTCTCTAGAAAGCTGTTTTCAAGTAAAATTAACAGATAATGAGAACCAGCTTCTCAAGACTGGGATACAGTGTCCAAATATAGCTCATCAACGAAAGAACTATCAATACGAGGCCAAGCAAAAATGAATAAGAAGTTGCAGCCTAGCAAACTTCAAGCAAATTACTCTATAGTTGAATCTACAGAAACTAATAAAAACTATGAATGGGGGGAAGTTGGTGTAGTGGAAAGAAGAGAGGTAACCGCTACTCTGTAACCACTGGATGAACAACCTATTCAGAAGGTCTTAGAAGAAAGAAAATGGTTCTCTGAGATCATATACGAGATTTCCTCTGTCATAAAGTGATAATCAGTTGAGTGGAACGCATAAAAATATAAAAGATATAGAATTATTTAATCGGGGTTCATATAGCAGAAGCATTACCCGTCCTCTATACTTCCAAAATCCATATTGTCAATAACAGATAGTATCTGTTTCTCACAGGCTTCACTTGTCTCCAGAAGCTGCTTCTGTTTATCTGAAACACAGGTGGCTTCAAGGAGTTTATGGGTAAACTGGATCCCATTCAATGGATTTTTCATCTGCTGTCTGATATAAGAAAATTCTTTAATTTTTGAAAGGGATTCTTGATTGTCTTGCCTCTCATCCGATGCCTCTTGGTCGACCAGTGTAGTCTGCAAGAAGCAGAAACACCCAATTATATTCCCATGCTCATCAGTTCTCTTGTTTGCTGTTAAGAACACTTCCACAAACTCCCCTGTCCTATTAAAAAAGCCAAATGGAAGCTTTTTGGTGTCACGGCCACTAATTGCTCGGTAGAAAAGGATCATAAATTTGGTAAGGGCATCTTGTCCCCTAAGACGACAAAGACCACCAAAAATTTCACCAGGAAGTGTTCTCCCCAGGATCTCATATCTTGTCCAACCAGTCAACCTTTCCATTGCTGCATTCCACTCCGAGCAGCAAGCATTTTCATCAGAAGCAAATATTGGTGGAATCAGTGGATTAAGACTTTGTACAATAGCCTCATAATCTCCTTGTAACTGAATAAATTTATCCATGACAGCTTTCTCAGGAGTGACATCTTGAGCCACAAAGCACACACCAACAACATCATTTTTGTGGTCCCTGCTTGTGCAGGTATTAGTCACAAGGTATATAACTGATTTTGGTGGATCTTTCCCAAATATTCGCAACTTTATTTTCACATTTTTGTCCTCCTCACCTGAATCATAAGTTATCACAAGTTACAATGAGAGAGGTGGAGGGGGAGGGTGCGAGAACATTTACCTAGAAGAGGAAAAGTGGTCCTTTGCAATTAAAAGAGTGCACTGAAAAAGTAAACTAAGTTTCACTATACAGCGGAGATGACTGATTAGTCATTGCTGAAAGCACAGTATTGCCCCAAATGTAGATATGCAGGTAACTGCGCATGTGTTGTAATATACAAGATGGCAAGCCGATTCAATAAGTGTAGGTAAAAAAAGTGTACGTAGCCAATTCTCTTACCAGTAGGCATGAATTTCAAATCTAAGAAGGTAGACCATCAAGAATAGACTGCAGTGCATAAAGAATGAAGATAAAAGAACACAATGAACACACATATATAGAATTATAGCCATCGGATGTAAAGCATGTTTCCAAATTATAATGATAACTATTAAGGCTAAAAAGAAATACCTAACAGAGCTCTACATAGAGCCTTTTCAACAGTTTCACGTGAATCTTCATGAGCAATATCATTAATGAGAGATTTTCCAATAGCTTCACTAGCTTGCAACCCTGTTAAGTCAGCAATCTTCCCATTCCATCCATTTATTAAGCCAGATGGATCAACTCCGAAAATTGGAGCAGTGGCCGTCTCAATCAACCTAACCATTTCCATTGCCACAGAACTAAGTTCATCCATGCTTGGGCCATCAGCATTCTGTTGAGAAGAGGTCATAGTTTTCAGGGAACTGTTGTCAAATTCTTGAATTGATTCTCTCATTATGATTTGTAGCGAATGAATGGCGTTAATCTCTGGAACATCCCAAGGTATACTTCTACTTTTAACCACTTCAAGAAAGGCATTAAATGAAGATCGTGGGTGCATTTTTCCTCCATCATCTTTATCGTCTGGATGATGCTTAGCACCTCCCCACTTGACTTCTTTTGCTGTGTGAGACCTGAACCAGAATAGGAAATCCTCGGAAGTAATTCTAGCAGAAGCCATGCCACAAACTTCATCTCCCAGTAAAGTTGCACCAGGATAACCAGCATCTGCAAGGCTGTCCGTACTTAAACCTGTCGAGTCCTTATGAGCAACTAGTAACCACTCTGCAATATCTTTAACTTGTGATTCAGTTGGTGTCACCCCAAGCAACCAACATTTTCCACCGTAATAAAGTGCAGCTCCATCGCACTTAACAAGATCCATAATACTAGGGGACTGTGTTACAATGCCAAATGGAACATCTCGAAGAAGCAAGTCACATAATAAGGTCTGCATTTGGAGAGTTTTCTTCTCGGCCAACTGTGATGCCAACTGGAGCTCCATATGAAGCTGCAGCCCAAATGCCTGCATGAAGAATTCACATGCATACCGAAGTGGGAAAGGCACATAGCGGGGAGTACTGTGATGACAAACAACCAAACCCCAAAGCTTCCTCGAATCACTGCTATTGATAACTACTGACATCACCAATGACGAAATAGATCCCATGTTGGCCATATACTGTGTATGGCAGCCATGCGGTGATCTAAGAGTCGAATTTACCAAGCAGAGAGGCTGCTTCAGTTCTTCACTCTGAACAATCTTAACAGGTTGTGCATTGCAATCACATATCATCCTAATTTTGTTCTGCTTGAACAAGAACCGAGCAGCTTGCGGGATATCTGTTGCAGGATAATGCAAGCCCAAATAAGGTTCCAAGTCTGATCTCCTAATCTCAGACAAAACTTCACCATGATTATCATCATGGAACTTATAAACCATGACCCTATCATATCCAGTCAGCTTCTGCACATCTTCCACCACCGTATCACACAGAATCCCTATATCTCCACCAGGTAGTGACTGCAACCTAGATATCGACCGGACAGCCAGTTTTTGTGACTGCACAGCCCCAGCAAGCAGCAATGCAGGGTCGCTAGAATTAGCAGGCTCTAAATCAATCACAATCCCCACATCAATCCTGTGAAGTATAGCATAAAAGGGCTTATGGGCACTCCTAGAATGAACCCATATAGGGTTCAACAAAGAAATTTCCCTAGAGGTCATGGCTTTAGCCAATGAAGCCCCAGAAGAAGGGGTGAAAAGGGTTCTAGCATCAACACCAATCAAAGTAATCAACTTTGATGACTCAGCAATCTTAAAACCCAACATATCAAAGCAATTCTCACTGTAACCTATAATCTTAAAAGTATGTTCCTCAATAGCAAGCATACAACCAAATGGTTGAACAAGCCCACCCCTTTGAATTCTTGAAAGATAAGAAGTGATTTCTTCTTCATTAGCATTATCCTGAGGTGCATAAAGAACTGATCTTGAATAATTAAAGGACTTACCAGAGACACCAGACTGCTCAAACTCAGCCATAAGCTTAGCATCAGAATTGTACTGAGCCATAGTTGCCTTGCTGGTGTTGTTGTTCATGTTACTAGCAGCAGAGGAAGAAAAGGTGGAATCTTTGTTCGAAATCTTCTTGTTTTGGAGATTAGATCTTGTGGGTCTTCCTCTTCTTCTGGTTTTACTGCTGCTCTGAAACTCCATTTTATGGGGTCTTGATAAAAATGGATTCTTAGAAACTGATCAGGTGGGTTCAGTACGAAGAGCAGATGGTATTCTATCATGTCTGTACTTGATTCTCCTGTTTGTGCCCTCCTTGTAGCTTCACAAATATCTCTCTCTCTCTCTCTCTCCAATTACAGGGTTTATCTTCTTGTAATTATGTCATTATTGCTTTCTAATCACTGTCTTAATTCACGTTCATGGATGACATTCTTTTGTTTTGATTTTTTCCTATTGTTATTTTTTTTAGCCTCAATTAATTTCGGGCTCACGCTACATAAGACTCGTCAAATTAGGAGAATCCCTCCTTAACCATATTGTTTCCATCTGAAAGTATTTATTTCATATTAATATATTTTATGTAGTTTTTGAATATTTAAATTTCATAATCAAAATATTATCAAACCATAATTTAGTTTCATTTTGACTAAAATAGTTAAGTTGACCATCATTAGCGTAGCAAAAACATTTTATTTGAAATGGAGATAGAGAGTATGACCATCATTCGCTCGCATCAAAACATTGCGTAAAGCTTGTTTTGCATCAGTAAACTCAATATTTGTATAGCTTAAATTGTTTTAAGATAGTTGTTTCCTTGCTTATTTTCACAGTAACCCTTAAATGATAATACATGAGAGAATATATTCTCCAAAAGTCTAACACCTTATTTTTTAAATGTGATTCATTCTTCTACGTATGCAAATAATTAATCTTTCACTTAATATGTCATTATTATTTTCGCTGATCAGCCAATATTGTTCGGGATCTGTTGAAATGCAGTTATAATTCTAGAATATAAAATTTCATAATCATTTCTGACACATGCAAGCTAAATATCATCTTTTCTGCGACATTCTGCCACAAAGTTTTTTCATTTTAAAAAATGGAAACTTAGGTTTATTCATTTTTAGCTATGTATAGGTGAGAATAATAAGTACTCCAGCTAAAATAAATACTATGAAATAAGAGTTAATGAATTTTTATGAACCACAAGTTTAAAGTTGAGAGACATTGTTGTCATATAAGTAAACCATAGAAGCTGGGAAAGAGAACGACTTATGAGAAGATTGTAGGGCCTTTGATGGATTGAAAGATTCCTTAAAAAACTATGGCTGAGAAGGGGACATCAAATCGTTTGGCAAAGTGCAGAAAGACATTAAAGGTCACGTCCAAGAATTATACCCTACGAGATTTATTACAAAAAAACACCGTCAATTCTTGATGCAATCTTTTACTTTACTCCGCATTGGTTAGAAGATGAAGGTAACATAAATGAGTATATTGAAATAAATGTGCGAGCACACCTGATTAGATAAAATCAGAAATAAGGTTATTCGCGATAAGGTAGGTGAGGCCCTTATTGAGGTCA
The DNA here is from genome assembly GCA_026770625.1 of Nicotiana glauca. NCBI lineage: Eukaryota > Viridiplantae > Streptophyta > Magnoliopsida > Solanales > Solanaceae > Nicotiana > Nicotiana glauca. The sequence goes on along the minus strand of MU752005.1, from coordinate 54,293 downwards.
AAATGCGGAAAGCGCGACTTAGGTGGTTTGATCCTGTAAGGAGGAGGAGCACAGATGCCCCGGTGAAGAGGTGTGAGAGGTTGACATTGAAAGGCATACGGAGAAGTAAATATAGGCCAAAGAAGAGGGGGAGAGGCGACTAGGCAAGACATGGCGCAGCTTCAACTGACAGAGGACATGACCCTTGATAGGAAGGTATTAGGGGTGTACAAAGAAAACCGATAAACCGCACCAAACCGGTAATCCGACTCAAACCGGAAAAAAAAACCATATCATGGGTTGGTTTGACTTGGTTTGGTGTTGGAAAAAATAACCCGACCATAATTGGTTTGGTTTGGTTTTAACTAAAAAAAGTCAAACCGAAACCAAACCAACCCGATATTACATTTATTCAATTTTTACAAATATTTTATACATATAAATATTTATTTTTAATACAATTCATAAATATTTCTTAAACTTTTTCACAGTTTTATCTTTAAACATATTTTTACAAGTTTGGAATTAACATTCTTGAATGGTCCAATAAATTTTATAGTTCATAAAGGTAGTAATTCAAATAAACTTCACATCAATACTAATGTTAACTAAGAAAATTCAATTCAACACTAGAAATGACGATAGTGTGGATATCTATTTTTTAGTTTTGCATTGTTTATATTGAAAATGCATAACTTAGTTTATCTTTTTCTTTAGTGCTTAGTTGTGTAACTAATATACTTATAGTTGTACTTATTTAAGCATGACTTATATAGTACTTTTAGATTATGTTAATATTTATTATGGCTTATTACTTAGTAATATTTTCTTTATGGATTTTAGTATTTTTGTTATTGAATATTTTAGTACAATGTTATGACGCATCTCATATTATTATATTATTTTCTTAAAAAAATACATTATATAGTTGTATCCTTGTAGGATTAGAGAAGTATATGGAGCACAAGTTATATATTTGTGCTATGAAGACTTATCGGAAAAAAAAATCCGAAAATCCGAAAAAATCCGAAAAACCCGAGATTGAAAAACCCCATTTCGTTGGTTTGGTTTGGTTTATAGATTTAAAAATCCGACACTATTAGTTTGGTTTGGTAATTGAAAAATCCGAACCAACCCGGCCTATGTACACCCCTAGAAGGTATGAAGGTCGAGGATTAGGATAGTAGAGTAGGTAGTTTAGAGTATTCATAACAGTGGTATTGGCACGCGGTTTCCCTTTCTGTTGGTAGTAGGTTTTTATGACTAACTATTGTTTCTTTAATATTTGATCACCTTACTATCTGGTTGTTTTTATTCTGCTTTTATATGGCTTCTTGGTACTGTTCTTTCTTGTCTATATTTTCATTAATGTGGTACTGTTGAGTTTCTTTTTAATATGGAAAGGTGAGGGTGAATGGAAAATGGAGGAAAAATGAAATTTTTGAGTAAAATTTTAAATTTCCATCTCTTTTTAATGAACCATTGCCCCATATTGGAAGAGGAAAAGGATTTTGGTGGGTTTATATACAAATGCACTTCATGTAGCTCTTAAAGAGTTATGGAGAAGGCAAGCCTCGCGCCGCCGCCGTCGTCGCTCGCTCAGCTCGGCTAGGCTTCGGCTACGGCTGCGGATTCAGATTTGGGCAAATGATCGATTGATTGATTATCCATGTATTATCCCACCAATTGCAAAAGCAGGCGCCTAGTGCTCCTCCTACCATGGCCAAGTGCTTGCTCCATAACAAGCTAGTGCATGCTCCACCATGGAGGGTGGCAGGCCTCACAGCTGACTGCTATAAATATGAGCAGCAGCAGTTGGAGAAACACACACCAACAACGAAAGATCTCCTCTTCAGTTGAACTCAACATCGGCTATACATTGCATTCCTTCCTCTCAGAATTTTCATTCGACTTTCGAGCTCTCCTCCCTTATTCTGCATTGTTTTTAACTACAAACAAAACATCCGTAAGTGTGATTTACTGCCAAACTTTGTGTTCGCTGAAACACTGGATTTGAAGTACAGCTACACCAGTGTGTAATTCGTTCTATCCTGGGAGGAAATAATCCATAACCTTGGGTACTAGGAGGGAATTAAGTTCCTTAAGAAAACACTGTGAATTTGGTGGGATCGAATTAATTACTGTTTCATTTATATTTACGTTTACACGCTAACGTTATTTTCTCGAGAATTATTATTTACAAATACAGGATAACTACAACTAACAACCTTAAGGAATTTAAATTTCTATTTCTGTATTTGTGTTATACTTACTGCTCTGGAGACTAAAATATTTGTGGTTTTGTCTACTCTCGGTTTTGGAGATTAAAGCCTATGTGGAGTTTTGTTGGAGATTAAAAAATCTACGTAATATTTTTACTCCAGTTTTAAAGCCTTCATGGCGGGTTTGTTGGAGAGTAAAATCTACTTGATTTTTTTTTACTCCAAGTTTAAACGTTTGTTTGTGTCATTCTTTTACAAAAAAAAAAGAATAATGGAAAATGAAAACGAAAACCAAGCTATTCCGATGATGACTACCAATGCATCGACAAGCCGAACACCAGCGTTGGCACCGACAGAAAAACCCAAAAAAAATTTCGGGATTGATTTCAAGCAATGGCATGAGAATATGTTCTTCTACTTGACTATATTATGTCTACAAAAGTTCATCAAGGAAGATGTTCCTGATCTTCCCGATGAAACTCCAAAGAATGAACGTTTTCTCATGATTGAGGCGTGGAAGCATTCTGACTTTTTGTGCAAGGATTATATTCTTAGCGGACTGGAGGATAGTTTGTATAATGTCTACAATAATGTGGAGACGTCAAAAGAACTGTGGATTGCGCTTGAAAGAAAATACAATACTGAAGATGCCGGGATGAAGAAATTCGTTGCCGCAAAATTTTTGGACTACAAAATGGTAGATAGCAAGTCTGTTATTACCCAGTCCAGGAATTGCAAGTGATTATTCATGATCTACTTGATGTAGGTCTTGTCATCAATGAAGCATTCCAAGTTGCAGCAATTATTGAGAAGTTGCTTCCTTTGTGGAAGGATTTCAAGAACTACTTGAAACACAAACGAAAGAAAATATCCCTTGAAGATCTCATTATTCGGACAACAAAGTAGCTGAAAAGAAAGGTCGTGGAAACTCAACAATAATAGGAGCAAATGTTAAAAGTACAAGAGGGGTGAATTGTAAATTATTTAAAATACTTCGCTTATAAGTTGACTTATAACTAGAGCAGTCGACTGGATAAAATACTTAAACAGGTATAATTAAAATGCAGAAAGTAATTTGCAGGAATTAAAGATACCAGGGTTTTATACCGGTTCGGATTCAATGTAAATCCTAATCCAGTCCTCTTGGGTTACAAGGGAGTTCTCTTCTAGCAAATGAATTTCTTTCGAGTACAGATGTGATGGATATGGCTTAGTTCTTCTAGCACTCGTTTGATATAATGCCTCACCAGTTGTGTACCCTCTTTCTATCCCTGACTTGTTACACAACAAATTTAAGTAAACTACTATGCTTGCTTCCAGTAGACTAAGGAGAGTATTTTGGTTCGATCAAAGTATAATAGACTAGGGTTTACACATGAGTATTTATATTATAATGGATGATGGAGGCTTGTCAACACAAGGGATTTGATCCTTGCAAAGAATTGATTCTTTCCAAGAATAAGGAGTAAGCGTTTGGCTCCACTTGATCTTCTTTCCTTTGGCAGAGGATGTAGTGCAAGATATTCCTTAATTATTGGATCTTCCAAATACGTTCGCTTCCCAAATCTCCTTTTATTCTTCCGTGATTCTGCCTTGAATATTTTAACTCTGCTAATCCCTGATCTCCTGCCTTGATTGATCTGGTTCCGTTAATTATGTTGCTGTTGATTGAAGGAAGATTTGATTTCCCGAAGTTAATCCTGATTTGCTGCTGAATATTTATTTCTTTCTTTGCAAATCTTTGCGATTGAATTCTTCCTTGTTCGTTATGAATTATCTCGATAGTTCTTCTTTACTTCTTTTGAGTTCCTGCACATGTATGTTAATTGCATCATTAAAACATGATCTAACAATTTCTCCCTTTTTGATGATGGCAAAATAATATACTGTGTAAAGAAGTAAACATCAGTTGACTTTCCTGTATTGTATTAGTCGACTTGACTCCCCTTCAATGTATGCAGTCGACTTGAATCTCCCCCTCAATAGGTGCAATTGACTTGTACTTGTACAGTATTTATAAAGAGCACTACCTATGTATGTTTACAAAGTATGCAGTCATGTTCCACACATAGTCGACCTGTACTTGTACCTGTTCACATAATAGCATAACACATAGCAAATACACATAACACAGAAGTGTACACATGTTCCACACATAGTCAACTTGTACCTGTACCTGTAGAGTACATGTTCACATAATATCAAAGACACATAACATAGAACATGATATCAAGATATCAACAGGATTTTATCCCCCTTTTTGACATCAGCGAAGAGGGACTAGGGGCAGAGCAAACATAATAAGATCATTCAGTGGTTGATGAGACAGTACGCAGCATGAAAAAAATTTATCCAGGGGCACAACACATAAAACCAGCAGAACAAGTAGCAATATCACACATTGTTTTAAATAACATTCACATTAGGGGCGCATGAAATAGGTAAGAGTGTTGCAGATAGCATCCTTCAGTTGTTCGAAGCTTGTATTTGCAGAGATGCTCATCCTATCCAGCCTGTCGTGAACCTCCTTGAAAGCTTTGACAACATTTTCTCTGACTCTGAGAACAGCAACTTTGATTATGGACACGTCAGACCCTGTTGCCTTTGAGATAGAATGAATGTCACCCACAATGGACTGGGTAGATGAAAGAAGATTCTGGATGTTAGAGATTTTGGAGTCAATGGAACTGAGTTTTGCACTTAGCTCAGAACTGGTAAGAGCAGGAGGAGGAGGAGCAGCTGAGGAAGTTTTGGCTTCGATAGGGGTCCGTTTGGCCTCACTCTCACTTTTCTTAACCCAGAAGCCCTTAATACTCACATACCCCATTCTCACAAAAGCTCTAGAATTGTAACATTTTGAGACAGAGACGAAGGGATAATTAGATAATGAGATTTGATGGGCTCCAAGAATGTAGATGATAGCCATACCATAGGGTAAACTAGTGGGATCTTCGGCACTTTCTATCATGAAATTTATGACCCAAGAGGAAAGTTTGAGTTTGAGTTTGGTTAAAAGAAATCTCAAAGTTCTCAGGCCATACATTTTTAAATAGAGTGGGGAAACCAGAGCAGTGGCATTGGAAGAGGGAATCAAACAAAGCACAATCAAGAACAATACGTTTGCCTAGTACTAGAGATTCTAGCCTATCTGATTTATTTGAGCGAAGATTAGCATAAAACATACGGACTAAGGGCTCATAAACTTTAGGCGGAGGAACAGAGAGAAATTTTTCCCACCCCTGATAGACAAAAAAATCTTTTACCTTACAGTTGAGAGCTTCCATATCATCAAGATCCATGACTTGTCCATGGGCGATAGGCTTATCTTTGAGAGAAATAAAAAGATCCCTATTAGGGGTATCCCAGAAGTTCAGGTCAGAATCAAGTGGGGATGAGAAATCGACTTTTGATTTTAGAGCGGACGAGATGGGAGGATCTTCCATGGGTCGTTTGCCTAGGACTTTATCGCCTAAAATTGAGACGGTTTAGAAAGATCACCTTGGGATGGGGCGTAACCTTCAGAATGATCAGATCCTAAGTCTACTTGCTCACGCGGAACGGAAGGGAGTTTTTCCCTTGAGCGAGTGCTTTTTCGAGTGGAGGCAGAGGGAGTCTTAGAATGTTTCGCCATTGAAGGAGAGGTTTTATAGAAGGGTTTGGAGAGAAGATGTGGGTGAGGGTGACTAAAAGGGTTTTCTAAATTAAGAAGGAAAAGTTTGACGGTTGAGTGCAGAAAAGGAAAAGGTGTCAGTTGAGAAGATGTGATGATTGGCTTTCCATCTTCGTACTGCGACTGATGTAAAAAGAGAGGGAAAGAAATGGGGGCGCATTTAATGTGTGGGAAAGGGTAATTATAACACTTTTCATAAAAAATAACACATAGGTCCTAAGAGTTTTTTGACCAGCAAATAATACCAAGTAATTTTCTCAAAGTACAAAATCTTTCTTCTAGCAAAGGCTTAGTGAAAATATCAGCCAATTGAGCAGCGGTACCAACAAAAGCTATTTCTATGTCACCTTTAAGTACATGATATCTAATAAAATGATGCTTAATATCTATATGCTTAGCTCTAGAGTGATGCACAAGATTCTTTGAAAGACAAATAGCATTAGAATTGTCACAAAAAAATTGTATAGGTTTAAACGAAAGTTCATAGTCACCCAGCTGATGGGACATCCACAGAAGTTGTGCACAACATTGTCCAATTGCAATGTACTCAGCTTCTGTAGTGGATAAGGCGACTGATGCTTGCTTTTTGCTATTCCATGATATTAGTGCTTTCCCTAGTAATTGACCAGTGCCACTTGTGCTTTTTTATCTTCTTTGTCACCTGCAAGATCAGCATCTGAAAAATCTTCCAATTTAATAGAGTTAGAGCAAGGATACCATAAGCTATTAGATATTATTCCAATAAGATATCGAATGATTCTCTTCACAACAGTCAGATGTGACTCCTTGGGAGCCGACTGAAACCTGGCGCATTTACACACGCTGAACATAATATCTGGTTGACTTACTGTTAGATATAGTAGGGATCCAATCATTCCTCTGTATTTGGTTTCATCGACTGGAGTGCCCTATTCATTTTTATCCAAATTTTTAGCAGGGCTCATAGGAATCCCAATTGACTTAACATTGCTCATGCCAAATTTATGAATTAACTCCTTCGTATATTTAGTCTGACAAACGAAGGTTCCTTCTTTGGTTTGTTGAATTTGTATCCCAAGAAAGAATGTGAGTTCTCCCATCATGCTCATTTCAAACTCGCTTTGCATAAGACTTGAAAATTCCTTGCACATAAGAGGGCTAGCACTTCCGAAAACAATGTCATCAACATAAATTTGAATAATAAGATTACCTTCCATTGATCGTTTAATGAATAAGGTAGTGTCTATCTTACCTCTGGTAAAACCATGATCAATAAAAAAAGTACTCAATCTATCATACCAGGCACGTGGAGCTTATTTCAAATCATATAATGCTTTGGAAAGCTTGTATACATGATATGGAAATTTTGAGTCCTCAAAGCTTAGGGGTTGTTTCACAAAGACTTCTTCTTCGATGAATCCGTTTAAAAAGGCACTTTTGACATCCATTTGAAATAGCCTGAACCCTTTAAAAGATGCGTATGCCAAGAGAATTTGTATAGATTCCAACTGAGCTACTGGGGCAAAAGTTTCATCATAGTCAACTCCTTATTGCTGTGAATAACCCTGAGCAACTAATCTTGCCTTGTTTCTTACGACTTTTCCCTCCTCGTTCAATTTGTTTCTGAATACCCATTTTGTTCTGACTATGGACGCATTGTCAGGTTTGGGGTATTAATTTCCATACTTGATTCTTGCTGAATTGATCTAATTCTTCTTGCATGGCTTGCACCCAGCTTGAGTCCTTCAGCGCTTCCTCCACCTTTTTGGGCTCAACTTGAGAGATTAATGCAATGTTTGCTTTCTTTTTTAGAGCCTTGGTTTTCATTCCTGAATTTGGATCACCTATAATGTATTTCAGAGGATATTCGGGTTCTCTTCTCCACTCATTTAGTCGGACGATATTTGTAGTCGAATCTGCTGGTTGATCTGGAGTATTGCTGTTGTTTTCTATAGTTGACTCAATCATGCTTGTCGTGTTAGTCGACTCCAGTGTTTTTCCATTTTTCTGAGCTCCTTGAGTTTGCTCTTCATCACCTGCAGTTGTTCCTTTCTCGACCAAGGAGTTATTTTCATCGAATATAACATGTATGGATTCTTTTACACATAGAGTGCATTTATTAAAAACTCTAAAAGATCTACTATTTAATGAATAACCCAGAAAAATACCTTCTTCACTTCTTGGATCAAACTTTCCAAGATTGTCCTTACTATTATTGTGAATAAAACATTTGCTTCCAAAGGGATGAAAATAATTAATGGTTGGACGTTTACCTTTCCAGAGTTCATAGAGGGTCTTTTTCAGAATTGGCCTTATGAGGCAACGATTGAGAATGTGACATGCAGTACTTACGCCTTCTGCCCAGAAATAATTTGGCAATGAGTGTTCAAGTAGCATGGTTCTTGCCATGTCTTGGAGGGTTATGTTCTTTCTTTCTACAACTCCATTTTGCTGTGTTGAGCATGGTGCAGAGAAATTGTGAGTGTAACCTTGATCGTTACAGAAATCCTCAAAAGCTCTGCTTTCAAATTCTCCTCCATGGTCACATTGAATTTTTGAGATTAGATATCATTTTCTCTTTCAATCCTTTTGCAGAAAACTTCAAAATTTCTTAAGGCTTCGTCCTTATGAGACAAGAAAATCATCCAAGTGAAACGTGAAAAGTCATCAACAATAACAAAAGCATATTTCTTACTTCCTAAGCTAGCAGTTCTAGAAGGTCCGAATAAATCCATGTGAAGTAGTTAAAGAGGTTTCGAAGTAGACACAATATCTTTGTTTTTGAAAGAGTTTCTAGTTTGCTTACCTATTTGGCATGCATCACAAATGTGAGTTCTAGAAAAATTCAGTTTAGGTAAGCCAATAACTAAATCATATTTCGACAGTTTCTCAATTAAATGCATGCTTGCATGGCCAAGTATTCTGTGCCATAACCAGGGGTCATCAGAAATAGAGGTTAAGCAGATGTGATCATTTATATTTTCGAATCCATCAAGGATATAAATATTTCCATACCTCTTTCCAGGAAGGATTGTCTTACATGATTCGTCTTCAATATCACAACCTCTTCTTTTAAATTTTACCTTATATCCTGAGTCGCAGAGTTGACTTATACTTAGGAGATTGTAGTTTAGGCCATCAACAAGATATACTTTTGTAATATCGCAATTGTTGTTGAAGGGGATTTTTCCAGTGCTAACTATTTTGCCCCTTGAATCGTCTCCAAATCTTACACTTCCTCCATCTTTGTAACTTCTTTGAACAGGTTTTTATCACCTGTCATGTGGCTGGAACACGCACTATCTAGATACTATTTTCCTTTGCGACTTATTCTGTGGTGTTCCTGCAAAATAAGATGATCACTTTCTTTTAGGTACCCAAGCTTGCTTGGGTCCTGGAGAGTTAGTGTTGCTAGGTTCGGAATTTTTTGGCTTCCAAAACCATCCTGACATATTAGATTTTTGAAAGTGACAATTGGAATATTTATGCCCACTTTTATTACAGTAATGACATTTTTCTCCAGACCTGCTTTCAGGTCTCTCATAGGTGTTGGAACCAGCTGATATAGAGTTAGTTGGTTTCTTCCCAGTTGACTAGTAAGTCATCTGGTCCGACCGACTGGTCGATTTGGTTCTGACTGGTTCCTTTCCAGTTGACTTGTAAGTCGTCTGGTTTGACTTGACAGAGCTTTGACTGGTGGATTTTCGCAAGCTGTTAAGCTGCATTTGCAATTCCTCAAACTCTTCTTGAAGTACATCCTTTTCAATTTCACATACTTCATGTTTGATTTTTCCAGTCTTTGATTTCCTTAGTAAGTCTCTTAAGTTCATTCATCATTCTTTGAGACTCTTTTAAGGTGGAGTCAAGAATATCCTGCAATTTATTACATCTTTCACAGTCATAAGATCTTACCTCAGCAGTTTCGCCTCGTGCCATGAAGCAGTTTTCATCATCTGAATCATTTTCATCTGTCCAGCACCCTGTGGTTTTGTTTGTTTCATTTTCCAAAATAGTCATATAGCAAAGGTTTGCTATTTCTTCATGGTCTGATTCATCCTCATCGCTCCAGCTTTCGAAGGATTTGTTTTTGTTGAAGCCTCTAGAGATCTTCCTTTTAAGTTCTGGACATTCAGCTTGAATGTGCCCTAATTCCCCACATTCGTAGCATTTGTCGTCGTTCTTGTCCTATTCATTGTATTGCCTAGATCGTCTTGGAGGAAATCTACCTTTTCTTGTATTTCTGTATCTTCTCAATAGTCCATCCATGTTCATAGACATCATAGCAATTTCTTCTTGTAGAGCTTCAGGATCATCAGTTTCGTTTTCGGCTGATTCAGTAGATGCTTTGAATGCAAATTTTTTCTTTTTCTCCTCTTGATTTTTCTTTTTCATATGGGTCCTTTCAAAAGTAATGAGTTCTCCTTGCAGTTCATCATAAGATAATTTGTTTAGGTCTTAAGATTCCAGCGTGACCACTTTGGTCTGCCAAGTGGTTGGAAAACTTCTAAGAATTTTTCTGAAGTGATCACCACTGGTGTAGGGCTTACCAAAAGCTTTTAAGTCACTTATTATCTTACTAAATCTAGCAACCATCTCTTCAATAGATTCTCCTTCTTTCATTGAGAAAAGTTCATAGTCATGAACTAGCATGTTGATCTGAGTTTCCTTTACATTGCTGGTTCCTTCATAAGTGACTTCAAGTTTGTCCCACATCTCTTTGGCTGTATCACAACTTGATATTTTTTCATATTCTTCACCACTTATAGCATTGTGAAGTAGATTCCTTGCCTTGTTGTTTACTTGAACAGTTTCCAGTTGTTCCTTTGAGTATGAATCTATGTCATCAGGATCAGCAAGTGGTGGGGTGCTAGCGGGTAGTGGATAATTTCCTTTTTTGATGACTCTCCATACTTTAACATCGTATGCTTTGGTAAAGATTTCCATTCGTACCTTCCAGTGAGAGAAGTGTTGTCCGTTGAAGTATGGTGGTCATACTTGGGAAGTTCCTTCCCTGAAAGAAAGCTCCGATGATAACCTAATTTGCCATGATCTTTTCTCACAAGCTGTTAAGCAAAAGATAAAATATGAGTCAGGCTCTGATACCNGTGAATTGTAAATTATTTAAAATACTTCGCTTATAATTTGACTTATAACTAGAGCAGTCGACTGGATAAAATACTTAAGCAAGTATAATTAAAAAGCAGAAAGTAATTTGCAGGAATTAAAGACACCAGGATTTTATATTGGTTCGGATTCAATGTGAATCCTAATCCAGTCCCATTGGGTTGCAAGGGAGTTCTCTTCTAGCAAATGAATTTCTTTCGAGTACAGATGTGATGGATATCGCTTAGTTCTTCTAGCACTCATTTGATACAATGCCTCACCAGTTGTGTACCCTCTTTATATCCCTGGCTTGTTACACAACAGATTTAAGTAAACTACTATGCTTGTTTGCAGTAGAGGAAGGAGAGTATTTTGGTTCGGTCAAAGTATAATAGACTAGGGTTTACATAGGAGTATTTATACTATAATGGATAATGAAGGCTTGTCAACCCAAGGGATTTGATCCTTGGAAAGAATTGATTCTTTCCAAGAATAAGGAGTGAGCGTTTGGCTCCACTTGATCTTCTTTCCTTTGGCAGAGGATGTAGTGCAAGATATTCCTTCATTGTTGGATCTTCCAAATACGTTCGCTTCCTAGATCTCCTTTATTCTTTTGTGATTCTGCCTTGAATATTTTAACTCCGCTAATCCCTGATCTCCTACCTTGATTTATCTGGTTCCATTAATTATGTTGCTGCTGATTGAAGGAAGATTTGATGTCCCGAAGTTAATCCTGATTTGCTGCTGAATATTTATTTCTTTCCTTACAAATCTTTGTGATTGAATTCTTCCTTGTTCGTTATGAATTATCTCGACAGTTCTTCTTTACTTCTTTTGAGTTCCTGCACATGTATATTAATTGCATCATTAAAACATGATCTAACAAATATTATTGAGGCTACTTCTTAAATTAAGATAAAGAGGAAGCAAGCTTCTGGGCCGAGAAATAACTCAAGAAAGAAGCGGTTCATGGGAAATTGCTACAACAGTAGAAAAGTTGGACACAGATCTGTAGAGTTCCGTGCTCCAAAGAAAGACAAGAAGAAGGGTCAAGAAAACATGGTTGAAAAGCATGAAGATATGGATGACTTGTGTGCTATGATTTCTGAATGCAACCTGGTAGGAAATCCTAAGAAGTGGTGGATTGATTCTGGAGCCACTCGCCGTGTTTGTTTTATGAGGGAAGCATTTTCTACATATGCTTCTGCTGGACTCGAAGAGACGCTTTCTATGGGAAATGTCGCTACAGCAAAAATTGAAAGATATGGGAAGATATTTCTCTAAATGACTTCTGGCAAGGTCATGACTTTAAACAATATCCTTCATGTTCCCGAAATTAGGAAGAACTTAGTCTCTACTGGACTTCTTGTTAAGCACGGTTTTAAGTGCATTATTGTGTCCGACAAGGTTGTAATAAGTAAGAATGAAATATTTGTAGGAAAAGGTTACCTCACCGAGGGCCTTTTTAAGCTGAATGTAATGATTATTGAAAATAATAATAAAATTTCAGCTTTTTCTTACTTACTTGAGTCAAATGATTTATGGCATGTATGTTTGGGTCATGTCAATTATAAAACCTTGCGAAAAATGATTAACTTGGAAGTGTTGCCTAAGTTTGAATATAAAAAATCAAAATGTCAAATATGTGTGGAATCTAAGTATATTAAACATCTTTATAAGTCGGTTGAAAGGAATTCAAATCTTTTAGACTTAATTTACACAGATATTTGTGACATGAAGTCAATACCATCTCGCGGTGGAAAGAAGTATTTCATAACTTTTATTGAGTACAGTACTTGATATTGCTATGTTTACTTACTTAACAATAAAGATGAAGCAATAGACGCATTCAAGCAATATNCGCCCCAATCCAATGGGATTGCAGAAAGAAAGAATCGTTCATTAAAGGAGATGATGAACGCATTGTTGATAAGTTTTGGTTTGCCACAGAACTTGTGGGGGAAGCCGTTATTACGGCTAGCCGAATACTAAATCGAGTACCCTATAGCAAGACACAATCCATTCCATATAAAAAATGGAATGGAAGGAAGCCCAACTTGAATTATTTTAAAGTGTGGGGGTGTTTGGAAAAAGTGCAAATTCCTAAACCCAAAAGGATAAAAATAGGACCGAAAACTGTTGATTGTGTTTTCATAGGATATGCGACCAATAGTAAAGCATATCGATTTTTGGTTCATAAATCAGAAAATCCCGACATTCATAATAATACGGTTATAGAATTAGATAATGCTGAGTTCTTTGAATATATATATTCGTATAAAAAGGAATGTGAGTTGTTTGGTGAAGGATCTAAACGACCTTGGAAAGAAAGAAAAGAAAGTACATTTAATCAGAAGGATCCAAGACGTAGTAAACGTCAAAGAACGTCTACTTTATTTGGACCAAATTTTGTGAATTTCTTATTGGAAAATGAGCCTCGAATATTTAAAGAAGCTATGTCTTCTTCGAAATCATTATTCTGGAAAGAGGCAGTCAATAGTGAAATAGAATTCATATTGAACAATCATACATGGAAATTGGTTGATCTTCCTCCTGGAAATAAACCATTGGGTTGTAAATGGATTTTGAAAAGAAAAATGAAAGATGATGACACTATTGATAAATTTAAGGCAAGACTTATTGTCAAAGGGTATAGACAACGAGAAGGTCTTGACTACTATGATACATATTCTCCAGTAACGAGAATTACGTCCATACGACTGCTAGTAGCTATAGCTGCAGTTTATGATATTGAAATTCATCAAATGGACGTAAAGACAGCCTTCTTAAATGGAGATTTGGAGGAAGAAATCTACATGGAACAACCTGAAAGGTTTGTGGTTCCAAATAAAAAAAAAGAAGGTATGTAGACTTGTTAAGTCCCTGTACGGACTAAAACAAGCACCTAAATAATGGCATGCGAAATTTGACCAAACAATATTGTCAAATGGTTTTAAGATAAATGAATGTGATAAATGTGTGTACATTAAAAATGTTCCAAATCACATAGTCATTGTTTGCCTATATGTGGATGATATGCTGATAATGAGTAATGACATTGCCAACATAAATGCGACTAAGCGTATGCTAACTAGCAAGTTTGATATGAAGGACTTGGGAGTTGCAGATTTAATTCCGAGGATTAAGATCCAAAAGACTCCTCAAGGTCTGGAATTATCACAATCTCATTATATTAAGACAATACTTGAAAAAATTCAAGCACTTGGGCTTTAAAGTTGCAAAGACTCCAATTGACGTGAATCTTGCATTATCAAAGAATAAAGGCCAAAGCATATCACAATTGGATTATGCTCGTGTGTTGGGTTGCTTAATGTAAATCATGAATTGTACACGACCAGATATAGCTTTGATATAAGTAAATTGAGTCAATATACAAGCAATCCAGGTCAATCTCATTGGATGATCATGAAACGAGTTTTGAGGTATTTAGTACATACTCAGGACTTTGCTTTCCACTACAGTAAATATCATGTGGTCATTGAGGGATACTGTGATGTAAATTGGATAACTGGATCAACTGATTCCAAGTCCACAAGTGGATATGTATTCATTATTGGTGGAGGAGCGGTATCTTAGAAGTCGTCCAAACAAACTTGTATTGCCTGCTCTACAATGAAGGATGAATTCATAGCCTTAGATAAAGCCGGTGAAGAAACTGAATGGCTTCGAAATTTTTCGGAAGACATTCCATTCTGGCCCAAACCGTTGGCACCAATATGTATACATTGCGATAGCCAAGCGGCAATTGGAAGGGCTGGGAGCGTTATGTATAACGGTAAATCTCGTCATATACAACGAAGACATAAAACTATTAGACAGCTACTCTCTATAGGAATTATCACGATTAACTATGTAAAGTCAAGTGATAATATTTCGAATCCACTTACAAAAAGCCTAACTAGAGAGGTAGTTGAGAAATCATTAAGGGGAATGAGACTATGGCCGAGAATAAGTCATTGTGGCGGTAATTCTACCTAGAAGACTGGAGATCCCAAGATCTAGGTTCAAGAAGATCAAACAAAATCATTAATGACAGTTCAACATTGTCAACTAAAATTTTAGTCCATTCTCATGATGAGACAATGTTCAGTACCAAGGATAAAACATTAAGGTTTTGTAATGATTTATAAGTTTGATACGGGGTATATCAAATAGTGTATCTACGGGATGACATGTTTAAGAATTACCTATGTAACTGTGAAGTGTTAGTCGCTTCAAGGAGAATTCTGTATGGCCAGTTCTCTACGCACTTATAAAATCAGGCGGTGTTCATGGCTGAAACGAACACAACAATGAGAACCAAAAACGGTTAAGGGTTGATTGTATGACTTATGGTTGTCTAGGTATACACCAAAGTTCGACGATTTAAAGATATCAAATCTACCGATTGACCGAGTATATCCGACATAAGTTCACTACGGAAAGTTCAAAGGGAAACCTACTTATCCAGAGGTAATTAATCCTTGCTTGCGAATGACACAAGTTTTTCATGCATACTTCCGCAATATAGTCATTTCCCATTCATGTGGGAGATTGTTGTAGAAATGTAATTTTTTATCCTCCCCGAGATTTATATATTTTAGCATTTAAATATTTAGTTTAGGCCTAATATCGTTATTTTACCTAGTTTTAACTATTTTACTTTATTCTATCACAAAATTAAAAATTACAAAAATATTTTCTTTTATTTAGGTTATTGATATTTTATTTTGTTACTTTTAGTTTATCTACCTTATATAAAATTCAAAAATACAAAAATAGTTAGACTTTATTTTCAAGGATATTAGTGTTTTGGGTTGTAATTAATTTTGCAATAATTTTAATCTAATTTCATGTTTATCTTTTAGTATGAAATTTGAAAAATATCAAAATAGTTTAACAATATAGTATTATTTATTTTAATTAATTAGGATTAATTTTATGTTTTATATGGAAAAATATTGGGCTTGTTAAGCTTTTCTTATCCAAATTATGCCCAATTCGGAATGGCCCAAAAGATTTTGAGTCCAACACAAAAAGACCCCAAAAACCCTTCTTCTTGAGACCATCAAACCTTCCCTTCTTCTTCAACGAGTGAACAATACAAGAACCCTAGAAAACTTTAAGAACCCATGGTTGCTTGATACGAAAGCTGAAATTCGAAGGAAGAAAATCTAGCTACGGCTAAACTAAGCTAAGAAAAGAAAGGGAAATTAGGGCAAAAACTAAAAGGTTAATTTCATTGATGATATAAAAGGGAAGTTTAGCTCCTTACAAAAATTGATGTCTAAAGGACTAGGATGAAAACTATAAAATAGAAAATATAATGTGTAAATAATACTTCTTCTACTAAATAGATAATTGGACTAAAATGTAAACTTCTAATACTTGTAATTAACTTCTATGAGTTGTTAAGTACTCATCTTTCAGCATTATGTACCAATCTCATAAGCATTCAATTTCCTATCAAATTCCAGATCGTATCACTGCTTCTTCTTCCTCTTCAACAAGACAACACAAAACCCTAGCTGAACTTCCATCTTCATCCAAACGACCACCATCCGCCGCCGGACCAACACCACCAAGCAGCCGCCGCCGCATCTCCCTTACCCACCGTCTCCTACGCCAAACAATTTTATTTTTATAAATATTAAAAATAATAAAAGTAGAAAATTATTTTTGGAGAATGCCCCGTGAAGTTTGTAAATATTATTATCCTGGGTATGCCCCGAAGAACTATGTAAATATTTTGGAGGCCTTGACGAGCATGGTGGAGAAGTCGTAGCATAGGTTAGCTTAGGACTTTTCTTTTCTTTTCCTTTTCATTTTCTCTTATTAGGTAGGGACTACCTCGAACCTCTTGTGTGTTTACTTATTTTGCTTTTCTGTGTGGTTTTTACCTCAATTGAATATTTTAAAGTCAACTATATCGAGTGCGCAACCGTACTAGTTACGGGACTTGGGTAGTTCCTACCACCTTCTCCCCGAGTCAAATGAATCCCCTTACCCAAATCTCTGGTGTAGACTTCATTTTAGAGTTCAAAGTTATTTGAAAGGAAATTATTATTTTTAGAAAAACGGTGACCTGACACACCGAAATCAAATGTCAGGTGGCGACTCTGAGTTAATCCTTTTGAACACACAACTTTGTCACTTTCATAATTGAAAACCCTTTTTCAAGCTTTAATAATTTTTTATTTATTTATTTAAGAGGGTCTAGTGAGGTTTATGTTAAAAAAAAAAGGTGTGACATCTCTGGCGACTCTGCTGGGGAGTTGCAGGTTCGAGTTAGTACTTGATCTTGTTGGCTTTTAGGATATTAGGTTGAAGTTTTTTATGTCTTTTGTTTGCTTTATTTGATTTTTATTTTGCTTCTCTTTTTATTATTTGCTAGTTGCTTATTTGTTTACAGTCTTTTTCTTTATGTGTTACTGCTTTATAAACTTTCATCATTTGCATAACCATGAGTCTTCTTTCTGCAACAAGTCTTCCGGAGTACGTTTGAGAGTACACGTTCTTTTTGTGAGTCACCCATGTCTTTAGGGGGTGGCGGGGAGAGTGGAGTGGGCGGACAGTTAAAGCAGCCGCCATCGATCACGTGCTGCCCCGAATTGCCTTGTTTAGTGAACCCCAACCATAGGTCAGCCTTTAGGTCATACTGATGTGCATCATATCATTTAAATCTAGCAGGGTTCGGTCCTTGGCACCGTGTCCTGTTGTAGGAGGCCTATCCAAATTATGTCAAAATGGGCTTGTGGCCTCAAAAGGCATTCAATCATCCCTATGTGATACATGTTGCATCTTTGAGGGTAAAAAGTCATTTGGTGACCGATATTTGGGAAAGAAGGGTGAAAAATGAAGCAAGTAGGGCCCAGTTATATTTTTCTTAAAAATCCAAAAAGATTTTACACTTTCCCATTATTTTCCAAAAATTAAAAAAAATAAAAAAGAAAATCCAAAAAGAATTTACACTTCTCCATCATTTTCCAAAAATTCAAAAAAGGAGAAAAAGAAAATCCAAAAAGATTTTACACTTTCCAAAATTCAAAAAAAAAAAAAATAGAAAATTCAAAAGATTTTACATTTTCCATAATTTCTCAAAAAGACAAAAACTGGTTTTCCCAAATTAGTTGCATTTTTTAAAAGCTTTCCTCCATGTCCGATCTTCTCAAACTACGCATACCTAATTCTCGTCTTTCCTCCATAGGGTCCGTCTTCCTAGTAAGTCTTAGTTTCTTAGCATCGCGGGATCTTAGCCAAATCTTGCATGTATAGCCACTTTTGGCTACATCGACCATCCTTGCAAAATGGGATTATTTTTGCAAAAATGGTTCAATTACGATGTCTTAGAATCTTGAGTCCACAACTAGGTGTTATATTTCTTTAAGGTCCGTCCTTATTGAGTTTGCTTATTTAGCCACTTCTGGCCATATCAGTCGTTTTTGTAAAATGGGTCATTTCTGCAAATTAATTTTGGGCCATGATTATTGGGAGTTTGAATCCATATAAGCCTTAAGGAGGTATGTCCATGTCTTTGAGGTTATCTTTGTTGAGTTTGTGCTAATAGCCACATTTTGTCTACGTAGGTCATTTTGCAAAATTAGCCATAATAATATCTTGCATGTGTCCACTAGAAGGTATTGTGGCGTCAGATGTGTCTTGAGTCACTAACTCTATTTGATCTTATTTTTCCCATTCAGGTATGGATCAATTTGCTAGAGTTTGAGCATGACAAATACCCAGGACCATTCTAGTCAAGACCATTGCATTTAGGAGCTACTTGAGGAGTCTTTTTGTATTTTGAGCCTGTTTTTGAGTCTTTTAGGTGGTTTAAGAGTTTGTCTAGTCTTTTTGTTATCATACCTCCTGTTTTGTATTTGAAAACCGAAAAAAAAAGTTATATATGAAAAAATTCAAAAAGATTTTTATTTTTTGTTTATTTGTCCATTACTTTTTTCAGAACTACACTTGATCTGATTCACGAGGGACATGATACATAGACAACCTACATAGGGTTCGATCGAATCATTATTAAAATAACTAAAATAAAAAGAAAAAAAGAAAAATAAAATAAAATTGTAGATACGAGAAATGAAAGGAAAGAAAAGAGCGATAATCAGAAAGAAAAGGGAGGGAAAGAAATGAAAAACCAAGCGGTGTTAGAAAAGAAAATGAAGAAGGAAATGGGTCAGGAAGAGTGAAATTGGGATGATGCCATATGACCTTCGTCCCTCGAAGCCATTATAGAACCGTTAACTATGACTAGGGGGGCATTGCACGAAATGTGATATTTTTATTTGATAAATGCTCTAACGCTAACATGTTGGCTTTATTCTGCTCCTCTTTGTTACTATCATTGTTATCATAACAGAGGGTGGTTAGTTTGTGACATTTTGGTGAGTCATCTGTGCAACACAAGGTCAAAGAGCAGGGTAGCCATGGCTAGCAAAGAAACAAACACTGGGATTGTCGACCCACTAAGGGAGTTTTTGGAGTCGAAATCTGAATTGAACGAGAGGTCCAAAGGCTGAAACAACAAATGTCTGAAATGTGTCAAGCATGGTCCAATGGTCAAGGACCACCGCTTTCTTATGCTTTCCCAAAGTTTACACCCATCTCGGCTACTACTACTCCAGTTTCATTGTCCGATCAATTCTATCCATTTAGGTTCGGTCCTTATCCCAATTGCACGACTATAGCTGGAACTTCTGTTACGCACTCCCAAATCAGACAACTACTACAGTTATGCATGTCTTTACCATCCCACAGCCAGCGGTGGCACAGAGGAAGACTCATGAGTCACAATTTGCTATCCAACAAGAACAATACCACTCTCCTACGTACCACTCTTACCTATTTGATCTTCCTGCAAAGATTGAGAAGTCTGGCCCAAAGGTAGCATCAGAAGAAATAAACCAAAGACTGAAAAGCTTAGAACAACAGTTGAAAAACATGCAAAGGCCGGCAGGTCTGAAGAGTATTGCCTTCAAGGATCTATGTATGTTCCTCGATGTTCGTTTGTCACTTGGTTTCAAGACTCCCAAATTTGAAATGTATGATGGACATGGAGACCCCATAGCCCACCTGAAAAGGTATTGCAATAAACTAAGATGAGCGGGAGGAAATGAAGAATTACTGATGGCTTATTTTGGGGAAGCCTTACGGGTGTAGCTTCCAAATGGTTTATGGGTTAAGACACATCTTGCTGGTATGTATGGGATGACATGGCACATGCCTTTGTCAAACAGTTCCAATATAACATCGACATTGACCCAGACCGTAACTCCCTTTTAAATCTAAAGAAGAAACCAACTGAAAGTTTCAGGGAATATGCCATTAAATGGAGAGAACAATCTGCTGGAGTTAAGCCACCCATGGATAACCACGAGCTAATCACTTTCTTCCTTCAGGATCAAGAGCCCGATTACTTTCAAAACATGGTGCCCGTAGTTAGCAAATCATTCTGGAAGCAGTCAAAATGGGAGAAATGGTAGAGAATGGCCTTACGTCAGGCAAAATGATAAGTCAAGCAACTCTAAAAGCTACAACTCAGGTTGTCCAAATTGAATCTGGTAATTTTAGTGGCACGAATGAGAAGGTTGAAGAAATCATGATGACATCAAGGTCGAGAAGTGGTCCTAGAAGAACATCTCGAAAGTATGACCAGCCTCGTTTGCTTTTTGATAATTCCTCTGAGAACCCACAGTACTCTGTTGCTTCACCCTAGTATGTTGTCTAGCCACCAAGATACCCCAGAAGGCGAGCGCCATCACCGCAAAATCTCCACCAGCCTCCACAAAATTTTTAAGTGTCCCATAACCCACATCCAAGCCAATGAAACATAGGTAAACAAAGGTTGAAAGATAATTTTACACTGATAGGATAGTCATATGCAAACTTGTTTGAGAAGCTAAAGCATTATGACCTGATTGCACCTATTCCTCCGAATCATGTGGACAAGCGTGCAAGAATCTTTGACCCTACTAAAAGGTGTGAATACCATTCCAATGCCCAGGGGCACAATGTCGAAAGTTGTCGGGATTTGAAAAGAGAAATAGAAAGAATGATTCAAGAAGAGATAATTGTGATCCAGGACAGTGACACCCAGAATCCTTTACCTGCACACGATGATGCACATTTTGTGGGGATGATTCATGGTAACACGGAGTATGAGGATCCTCTTGGGAACTTGCTGACTGAAGTTAATGGTATTGAAACTGGTGAATGTCTCAGTAATTTTGATGTGCAGTCCAGTGGCTAATATGTCGAGCTTGGTAATTGGAAAGACACTCTTTTCTTGGCTAGCCAGGGAGGAGTTTTGGTAGTTTATTTTGTTGTCATTTCTGTTGTCCGAGTTATTTCAGGGTTGTAATCCGGGTATTGTCTTATGGCTCAAACTCTTCTCTTTCTTTTTTCCTAGTTTGCTTTATTGTAGTAACTCATCTACTGTTATCTAGGATTGTTCCAGGGTTGTAACCCATGTCTATTTTTCTTGTTTTGTTCAAACCTTTTTCATTATTTGTCTAGTGTAATCTCCTATTTTTGTTAGTTCTAGTCAGTTTTTGTTTAGGTCATTTTTCCTTTTATAGTTCTTTCATGTTGTCTCTAGTGGCACGACATGCACGCATAATTCTCATCCTGATCTTGAAAGTTAGTCTAATCATGAAGCAATGGAAAAGTTTTGAATATGATAAAAGGATGCGTTTGAGGAAACAATTAAAGATTCATGCATTCTGAGATGACCTGAACTTTGAATTGAGTGAAACAGTGGCAGTAAGTCTGGGAAATCAAGAAGTTGATAAGAGCATGCAATAAGGAAATGTCTCTCAAGTAGTTTGAGGTATTCAATGCCGACATGCATTCTTCCACATCAAGATAAGGTTGAGTCAAGTTGCTTTGAACTGGAAAGAGTCATTCATTGGGACAAAGGTATTGCCCGTTGGCACTTTGTGTTTGTGTTTGTGTTGATGTCATCAATAGATACTATGTGTGATTTATTTGCTTATCTTGAATTGCATGTTTGTACTTGGAATTTTTAAATTTGGTATGACAAAGACATTTTATTCTGTTACCCAAACACTTTTATTCTTTGCTACTCATTTTGAGCCATAATTTTTTATTTCATACCCCTCTTTTGGAATTAGAAATAGAGTTATGAACTAGAAAGGGAAAAGAAAAAGAGGAAAAGAAAAAAAAAAGGAAAAGAGGAAAAAAGGGAGAAAAGAAAAAAAAAAAGGAAAAAGAAAAAAAAAAGAGAAAAGGAAAAGAGAGGAAAAAAACAACAACTTTATCTTTTGAACTACGTTCGACCTGATTCTTGTCACCACAAGATACGTAGGCAGCCTTACAGTTCGGTCACACCAAATAAAATATTTCATAATCCCCGAATTCAAGAGTGGGGCAGTTTTTCTTAGAAATCTCATCAAAGCAAAAATCCAAAAAAAAAAATTCCCCAAACTCCAAGAAACTGGGGAAGAAGTTTTAATTTTACAAAAAGGCTTCATTCCAAAAGTTGTAATTTTGAACCCTCTTCTTCTTAAGTTATTTTGAGCATTCATACCATCCTTTCTTTCCAACCCTGTCCAAAAGCCTACATTACAGTCCAAAGAAAGACCTTCTGACCAATCTTTGAGGATACCAAATCAAGTGTGTGGTAAAAGTATGATCTTCCTGCATCATGGGTAATACCTTTGTTCTCAGCACAATGAGAGAAAATGATAAAATGAGAGAGTCTTATCGGCGAAAACCCTCAGGGGTACCGTAAGGCGACGGTGAGTTGAGAAAAGAGCAAAATGAGAGAGGCTTCATGGTGATAACCTTCAGGGCACTACAAGTCGATTGAGGATTGTGGATCATATGGGACAATTGAAGCGCTGAAGCCCAGTTTCACAGCGAAGAGGTACAACAAGAGTTGAATAATAGGCTTGCTTGAGATTAGGTCACTTAATCCAAAGGTGCACGTCATGGTCATTAGAGTTGGTACCCACACTTGATAAGTTTCTACTTTGTAATTTTCTTGTTAGGTATCATCTATTTCCCTTGATCCTTGTTTTGTTACTCTTGTTTTGTTCGAGTCCCTTCTCGAGTCTGTTTGGTCAGAACAAGTGAGAAATAACTTCAAAATTTGCTACTAGCTTTCCAATTGCACAAAGCGGAGTCTGGCTAGCACATCAAAGTGGAATAAGTTAGGAAAGAACAGTATGCGCACTGAATTGGTAACAATCAACATGCTTTGGAGTTCATGTGAAATACAAGGGTTCGATAAATGTCAGTTCATGAGCAAAATGCAACAGATAGAGGATATTGGGATCGAATGGAGCAAAGGTATTTTATGTGATAAGGGTTGAAAGAAAATGGGTAGTCGATAACAGACAAGGTCTTCCAAGTTGAAATCAAAGTTATCCTGGCAAGTGCAGAAGCAATTGCCTTCAAGGTCAAGGCCACAAACTAACCACCACATTTAAACTCACAAGTTTTCCTTGTTTGAAACAGTAACAAAGCAGTGCAAACAAGCTGGTTCAATAACAAGAAAGAAAAAAAAAGGAAAAGAAAAAGAAAAATGAGAAGAGATGAATCGACAAAGGAAAGTTTTTCAAATCTTTGTCTTTATCTGTCTTGCTAGTGTGCATAAAATGTTGACATTGCTCTTTACATTTTTCCTCCTAGGATAAAAAGTCCTAGTCTAATGGATTTTCCTCCCAATCAAAATCTTAGTCTGATGAATCTTTCTCCTAAGATAAGAGACCTATTCTGATGAACATTCTCCTAGGATCAAAATCTTAGTCTGACGAATTTTTCTCCTAAGATAGAAGACCTAGTCTGATGAACTTTCTCCTAGGATAAAAATCTTAGTCTGATGAATCTTTCTCCTAAGATAACAAAAAGACCTAGTCTAACGAACTTTCTCCTAGGATCAAAATCTTAGTCTGACGAATTTTTCTCCTAAGATAGAAGACCTAGTCTGATGAACTTTCTCCTAGGATAAAAATCTTAGTCTGATGAATCTTTCTCCTAAGATAACAAAAAGACCTAGTCTAATGAACTTTCTCCTAGGATCAAAATCTTAGTCTGATAAATTTTCTCCTAAGATAGAAAACCTAGTCTGATGAATTTTCTCATAGGTTCAAAATCTTAGTCTGACGAATCTTTCTCCTAAGATAGAAAACCTAGTCTGATGAATTTTCTACTATGATCATAATTTTAGTATGATGAATCTTTCTCCTAAGATAAGGGACCTAGTCTGATGAACTTTCTCCTAGGATCAAAATCTTAGTCTGATGAATCTTTCTCCTAAGATAGAAGACCTAGTCTGATGAATTTTCTCTTAGGATCAAAATCTTAGTCTGATGAATCTTTCTCCTAAGATAAGAGACCTAGTCTGATGAATTTTCTTCTAGGATCAAAATCTTAGTCTGATGAACCTTTCTCCTAAGATAGAAGACCTAGTCTAATGAATTTTCTCCTAGGATCAAAATCTTAGTCTGATGAATTTTTCTCCTAAGATAGAAGACCTAGTCTGATGAATTTTTCTCCTAAGATAGAAGACCTAGTCTGATGAATTTTCTCCTACGAATCAAAATCTTAGTCTGATGAATCTCTCTCCTAAGATGCCACAAAAAGAAAAAAAGGAGACCTAGTCTGATGAATTTTCTCCTAGGATCAAAATCTTAGTCTGATGAATCTTTCTCCTAAGATAAGAGACCTAGTCTGATGAGTTTTCTCCTAGGATAGAATCTTAGTCTGATGAATTGTTCTCCTAAGATACAAAACCTAGTCTGATGAATTTTCTCCTAGGATCAACGTCTTAGTTTGATGAATCTTACTCCTAAGATAACAATACACAAAAAAGGGACTTAGTCTGATCAATTTTCTCCTAGGATAGAAATCTTAGTCTGATGAATCTTTCTCCTAAGATAAAAGACCTAGTCTGATTAATTTGCTAGTCAAATGTTATTGGTTTTACTCACAGGAGATGCACATACTAGTCAAGTCTTTAGTTTTACTCTCATCGTTGCACCAATAGCTAGCATAGGTGATTTTGCTAACAACTCACAAATCTCCCGAGTGCAAACTGGGGCAGAAAATTTTGTTTCTTTTGTTATTTTGAGTGCAGGCACACACCTAGAGAACGAGGGAAGACATTTCAGAGTTCATTTTAGAGTCATTTCAAGTTTCAAGTCAGTAGCAGGCACCCACCTGGAGAACGAGGGAAGTCATTTCAGGATTCAATCAAAGTTAGAAGTAGCAGAAGCTCGCGGCAAGAATGCGAGTCAACAGTCCGAGGTGACCAACGGAAGTAGTCTTAATCCATAAAAAAGAAAAAAAAGAAGAAAAAAAAAAGAAGAAAAAAAAAAAGTGAATCCAAAATGTAGAAGTAGAAAAAAGATGTGAACTGCTAAAGACGTGATTGAAGTCACAAGCGCTACATGTCCGGTCTTGATCCGAAAAAGCTGAAGAAGAATGAACTAGCACCTGCAGCTAGCGAGCGTCAAGGTCCAAATCTAAAGTCTGCATGAAGAACCATTAAGGACTCAAGATCAAGTTTCAAAAGACTTATAGATAGGAATTTTGTAACTCATAGTTGACAGTCTTAGTTAGTCCTTTTCACCTTTTGATTTTGATGTAATAACAGGACCGCAGACCGGAACCTCGACGGAATGGCACCTCGATCGGCTCTCCACCTTGGTATACTCATCATCTCACTCACCTCTGAACTACAAGTGGCCTGATTCCTTTATAGCCAAGGATATGTAGGCAACGCAGATACCAGGGCTCGGTCACATTCTTCTTCCTCTTAGTTTTTGGTCTTCGTAAATAAGGGTCGGGTCAAAAAATCTGTCTAGTTGTTCTTGGTCTGAAAATACTTTGTATTTCCAGTCAAAGAGGGGCAACTGTAGACATGTAATTTTTTACCCTCCCCGAGATTTTACATATTTTAGCATTTAAATATTTAGTTTAGGCCTAATATCGTTATTTTGCCTAGTTTTAACTATTTTACTTTATTCTGTCACAAAATTGAAAATTACAAAAATATTTTCTTTTATTTAGGTTATTGATATTTTATTTTGTTACTTTTAGTTTATCTACCTTACATAAAATTAAAAAATACAAAAATAGTTAGACTTTATTTTCAAGGATATTAGTGTTTTGGGTAGTAATGTTACTTTAATTTTGCAATAATTTTTATCTTTTAGTATAAAATTTGAAAAATATCAAAATAGTTTAACAATATAGTATTATTTATTTTATTTAATTAAGATTAGTTTTATGTTTTATATGAAAAAATATTGGGCTTGTTAAGCTTTTCTTATCCAAATTAAGCCCAATTCGGAATGACCCAAAAGATTTTGAGCCCAACCCAAAAAGATCCCAAAAACCCTTCTTCTTGAGACCATCGGACCTTCCCTTCTTCTTCAAGGAGGGAACAATACAAGAACCCTAGAAAACTTTAAAGAACCCATGGCTACTTCTTCTTCCTCTTGAGCAAGACAACAACACAAAACCCTCGCTGAACTTCCATCTTCAACCAAACGACCAACAGCCGCCGCCGGACCAATACCACCAAGCAGCCGCCGCCGCATCTCCCTTCCCCACCGTCTCATACGCCAAACAACCACCCTCTCCAATACCAGACCCCTCGTTTCACCTCCTTCTTCTTCTTAACCAAACACAAAACCATGGCAGACCTCTAATCTAGAACCCCTAAGAGAGATGAGCAGCCAAGAACAACCAGCCAGCCCCGTCGCCGGAACCAGCCACTGCTCCTCCTCCCTTCATCCGTCCCCATCACCCTCAACCAGTAGCCATCTCCACCTTCAGACCTTGGAACAACATAAAGAATACTCACAAACAACAGACCCCCTCCCATCGTCAAACCAGTAGCCATCGCAACTCCACCAACGAACACCCGGCTCACCGGAAAACGAACAGCAGTAGCCGCGTCTCAGTGAGGTTTGAATTCCGTTAAAGCCCGTTCGAGTTCGTCGAGGTTCGGTGCGTCGGGGTCGTCAACCGTAACTCTGGCCGGACGTTTCTTGTTCATTGTTTCAAAAACGTATTGCTATATAACTGTCCATCCTTAACTTGATCTCTTAGCTTAAGTAGTTTCAGTTTTGACTATATTTCAAATCTTGTTTTAGTTAATCTCTGTGGCTATCTTTGTTTGCGGTGATTCATTAGTTGAACTAGTACAGATGTTGAATAGTTTCATCTAATATGATACTAAATTCTTGAATGCAAATTTGAAACGGGATACATGCTGTTGATTGTTGAAATATGGACCACAATCACGTTAGTTTTATTTTTCATAGTGTTTTGGATTTAATAACTCACTAAATCTAGGTTTCCATAGTTTAGCTTCTGCTTATTTGTTTCAATTTAATATAAGATGAATTGGGTTAAATCACAACAACTCATTTGGATCTGAGTGTTAAGGTCGACTAGAGTATATTCGAAATAAAATAAGCCTGAAATGGAATTTTGTTTGTTTTAGTTTTATTTATTTTTTTATTTTTTATTATTCACTAGCAATATGTTTAGGCCGACCGCACTTGGGTAGACAATCTTAGGATTTGTCATTTGCTTTTGGTTTTGAGGTGAGGTGTTGTCCCTTAGTGAAATTTATCCGGGAAATGCCCCGTGAAGTTTGTAAATATTATTATCCGGGGTATGCCCCGAAAAACTATGTAAATATTTTAGAGGCCTTAACGAGCATGGTGGAGAAGTCGTAGTATAGGTTCGCTTAGGAGTTTTCTTTGCTTTTCCTTTTCATTTTTTCTTATTAAGTAGGGAGGACCTCAAACCTCTTGTGTGTTTACTTATTTTGCTTTTTTTGTGTTGTTTTTACCTCAATTGAATATTTTAAAGTCAACTTGATCGAGTGCGCAACCGTACTAGTTACGGGACTTGGGGAGTGCATAACAACTTCTCCCTGAATCAAATAAACCTCCTTATCCAAATCTCTGGTGTAGACTTAGTTTTAGAGTTCAAAGTGTTTTGAAAGGAAATTATTATTTTTAGAAAAACGGTGACCTGACACACCGAAATCAAATGTCAGGTGGCGACTCTGAGTTAATCCTTTTGAACATACAATTTTGTCACTTTCATAATTGAAAACCCTTTTCCAAGCTTTACTAATTTTTTTTATTTATTTAAGAGGGTTTAGTGAGGTTTATGTTAAAAAAAGGGGTGTGATAATTGTTGAGTTTCTTTTTAATATGGAAAGGTATTAAAAAGAGGGTGAATGGAAAATGGAGGGAAAATAAAATTTTTGAGTAAAATTTTAAGTTTCCCTCTTTTTTTTAATGAGACATTGTCCCATATTGGAAGAGGAAAATGATTTTGGTGGGTTTATATATAAATGCACTTCATGTAGCTCTTAAAGAGTTAGGAAGAAGGCAAGCCTCGCGCTGTCGTCGCTCGGCTTTGGCTACGGCTTCGGATTCGGATTTGGTCAAATGATCGATTGATTGATTAATTTTTTTCACTATTAATTTATTTGTTAATAGTGAATATTAACGTAATATAATCCGTATTTGTTACGGATGTTTTCAAAACGCGTATTGTCCCACCAGTTGTAAAAGTGGCCACCTAGTGCTCCTCCTACTATGGCCAAGTGCTTGCTCCATAACAAGCTAGTGCATACTCCCCCATGGAGGGTGGCAGGTCTCACAACTGACTGCTATAAATATGAGCAGCGGCAGTTGGAGAAACACACACCAACAACGAAAGATCTCCTCTTCAGTTTAACTCAACATTGGCTATCCGTTGCATTCCTTCTTCTCAGAATTTCCATTCGACTTTTGAGTTCTCCTCCCTTATTTTGTATTGTTTTTAACTACAAACAAAGCATCCGTAAGTGTGATTTACTGCCAAACTTTGTGTTCGCTGAAACACTGAGGTTTGAAGTACCGCTACACCAGTGTGTAATTCGTTCTATCCTGAGAGAAAATAATCTATAACCTTGGGTACTAGGAGGGGATTAAATTCTTTAAGAAAACACTGTGAATTCAGTGAGCTCGAATTAATTACTGTTTCATTTATATTAACGTTTATACGCTAACGTTCTTTTTTTCAAAATTATTATTTACAAATACATGATAACTACAACTAACAGGTACTTATGCTTTTCTAAGCCAGATATATTAACGGTTTACCGGCGTGAGATATTACCGGATATATTGTTGTTTTGTTTGTCTAAAACAAGCCTACGCGGAACCTTAAGAAAACAATAGTCGAACGACTAAACATTGTTTTTGGTTCCCCGAGCGTTGAGCAGCAAATCGAGAACTGATAAGCGGAATATTACGATTGCAAGAAATTAATCGGAGATGGTAGATACTTGGATGGATAGATGAGGCGCATAACTTACGATATTATTCATCATAAAAATAATGTTGTGATATTAGTAGAAAATCTGCGAAATAATTCTGTCACAAAATTCTTGTCCTGTTAACTAATTGCGAGATTAATTACTACAACAAAATTTTCAATTCGTGTTGTAATCTAATTTACTCTGCAGTACTGGTCTAAAGCTACTAAACGTTTTGGTTTCAAGTACGGTAGGCATGTAAAATTTATTGGATTCAAATTCAATGAATAATTTGTATTATATTTTAAATATGGATTTTGCTAACATACTACATAGTTGTAATAGGTTAACAATGTATGCATATTTAGTTTTCCTAAAGTGCCCTTACTTTTCTTTTTGATATACGGTTTTCTTTGTCTTTTCGTCTAAAAATTTCCCCAATTCAATTGCCATCTATGAACTTTCCAATCAGAACCCTCCTCCGATCTCTTCGTCGTTCTATCATAGCTGCTAATATGATGCCAGCAGAGAGCAGAGTTGTTTAACAACTTGAGCTTTATTTTTATTTTTCCAGTTTAGTTTTGAAAGCTCAAACTAAATTGTCAGTGCATTCCTCCCAAACCCGTTTCTTTTATCTAAATATCATAAAGTTATTTTTTAGATCTACAGTACGTTCACCCATTTGGGACTCGAGCAGTAGAGAACGTAATTTTATATACTTTATTTTTATTTGTAACAAATTAAAGAGTAAATTTAAAATAAAATAAAAAGAAGCAAAAGTAGCGGAAAAGAATTTCATCAAAGAACATGAGTGAAAGATTTTGGTTAAGGGTTTAATGAAATTCGTAATGGTGTTACTGCATTGGTACGAAAAAATTAAGAAAAAAATAGGAATGCTAGAGATGAACCATGGATGTCTGCTTCGTCTCCTTTACCGCAGAGGTTCAGTGATTGTGATAAGTAACTGATGAGGGGAGGCAAATCAATTGAGGGTGTTTTGCTAAAGGCAAAATACTTTAAACGATATACTTGGCTCAAATTATTAGTATCATTCCTGAATTATGTTCGCTCTTAATTACCCCCTCAACTTGGCCTTTTGAGAGACTTTACCCCTTAAATGCTGACGTGGCAAAAAGTGTAGGTGCACTCACCTATCACGTGGATTTTTCTGTCTATGTGACATTTTAAAAAAAAATTACCTTTTTAAGAATATTACTTTTTAGTTAATTTTTTCGAATATAATTTATAATAAAACTTGGATAGAACTATATTATTTAGGCTAAATATTTTTATTTGGCCAAAAATAATAAAGTTTTAGTTAATCTTTTTTTGAATTTGACCTGAAAATAAATATTTATACAATTGAAATAAATATTCAAGACATTTAAAAAGTTATAAAAAATACATAGTTTGAAATTAATTATTTTGGCTATAATTTTTATATCGCTCTAAATTACGGTGCTCTATTTCTTTTTTTTTTTAATACATATTTTACCTAAAAAAGTAAAAATGTCCATTTGAAATAAATAGTCATTGCATCAAAAGAAGAAATAAAAAGAGTGTACAATTGCAAGAAATTACAAGTGCAATTGTACACTTTTTTTATTTCCTTTTGATGCAATGACTATTTATTTTAACTATATATTTTTTTATAACTTTTTAGATGTCTTGACTATTTATTTCAATTGTATAAATCTTTATTTTCATGTCAAATTCAAAAAAAAAATAACTAAAATTTTATTATTTTTGGCCAAATAAAAATATTTAGCCTAAATAATGTAATTATATCCAAGTTATATTATAAATTTTATTCGAAAAAATTATTTAAAAAATTAATATTCTTAAAAATATAAAAAAAATATTTTATTTTTCAAAAAATGCCACGTAGACAGAAAAATCCACGTGGCAGGCGAGTGCACCCATACTTTTTGCCACATCATCATCTAAGGGGGTAATGTCCCTCAAAAGACCAAGTTGACGGGGGTAATTGAAACCGGCATAGTTCGGGGAGGATACTAATAATCTCAGCCAAGTTTAGGGGTGGTTTAAGGTATTTTGCCTTTGCTAAACTGACAAAAATGTCCCTAATTTTAATTTGAGGTATAAAAAAAGTAAGGGCACTTTAGGAAAATGAAATATGCATACATTGCTAACCTACTACAACTATGTAGTATGTTAGCAAAACCCTATATATAATGTTAGCAACTATGTAGTATGTTAGCAAAACCCTGCTACAACTATGTACTATGTTGGCCTTTTGAGATATATTACCCCCCTAGACGCTGATGTGGCAAAAAGTGTGGGTGCACTCGTGTGCCACATGGATTTTTCTGTATATGTGATATTTTTTTGAAAAATAAAACATATTTTTACGTTTTAAAAATATTACAGTACTTTTTTAGATAAATTTTTCCAATACAATTTATGATAAAACATGGATAGAACTACATTATCTAGGTTAAATATTTTATTTGGCAAAAAATAATAAAGTTTAGTTAATCTTTTTTTGTTTTGACCTAAAAATAAAGATTTATACAATTGAAATAAATATTCAAGGCATCTAAAAAATTATAAAAAATAAATATTCATTTCATCAATACATTCTTTTTATTTCTTCTTTTGATGCAATGACTATTTATTTTAACTATGTATTTTGACCTTTTTAGGTAAAATCTGTAAAATAAAATAAAATTAGAGCACCGTAATTAAGAGCTATATAAAAATTATAGTCAAAATAATTAATTTCAAACTATGCATTTTTTATAACTTTTTAGATGCCTTGACAATTTATTTCAATTGTATGAATCTTTATTTTCAAGTCAAATTTTTAAAAAAGATTAACTAAAACTTTATTAGTTTTAGCCAAATAAAAATATTTAGCCTAAATAATGGAGTTATATCCAAGTTTTATTATAAATTCTATTCGAAAAAAATTATCTAAAAAATTAATATTCTTAAAACGATAAAAATATATTTTATTTTTCAAAAAAAATACCACATATAGAGAAATATTTATGTGGCAGGAGAGTGTATCCATACTTTTTGTCACATCAACGTCTAGGGGTTAATCTCTCTCAAATGACCAAGTTGAGACCGGACATAGTTCGAGGAGGATACTAATAATCTGAGTCAAGCTTAGAGGTGGTTTAAGGTATTTTGCCTAAATATTATTAAAACATGTGCGTGATGATTAAGTATAAATTTGAAAGGAGAAAATACAAGTTCAAAATGATAAATGAGAGTGAGTAGCTTCTTCATATGTGGAAGAACAAGAAGAGAGAAACAAACCATTGTCCTTAATTTAGCTTCAAGTCGCCGTAAAATTCAACATTTCCCCTCTTAAGCTTGAAACTGATTCAACAGAGACCATCAATGCAATACATCATGATAGCATAGTCTGTTCTAACATTGTTAATGTGCTAAATATATATGGAGACACTTAAAGTTGACATAATTTTTTATTTAGATACCTAAACTCAAGGGTATTCCTATTGGGCACTTATACTACTCGAAACTTATTCCAATTGAGCACTTTTTGCTGAGTTGGCACATAAAGTGAGTTTCACCCAGTATAGACGCGTGAAGACCCTAAAAAATAAATTTTTCTTTTATTTTTTATTTCCTTCTTCTTCTCCCTCCCATAACAAAGCTTATCGCCTTTCAATGAGTCTCAATTTGCTTTCTAATAAATTTATTGTTCCAAATCAAACACCAAACTCCTTGAAGACAAGGAAATTGAAGAAAATAATGCTTGATTTGAAGCGGGTTGTGTTGATTTTTAAAACTTAATTGGGTCAATTGGCATCTTTTAGATCCGTTGCACTTAGTTTTGGACTTAATTAGAAATAGTCTACATTTTAGCTTTTGAGTTCTAGCCATTTGAGTTCTTGCCAGATGGAGTAGACATAATTTTTGGTGAGAATGGAGTGAGGACGAAACAAGGGTGATTGCTGGTGGCGGGTAGTCCCCATCTATTTACTGCCGGAATCTGGCGAGAGAAATCGGCGGCCTCATCCTCTCCAAAAAACCAACGATCCCCCTCTTCTTCTTCAACCCTAAGAAACCAGCTGCACAACATCTCCTTATCTCCAGCCACCACCGCAACAAATCAGGCTGCTCTAAGAGATTTTTGGCCACCACGCTGTTTCTGGACTTCTGCATTTTTTAAAAGAGGAGGACCTAAAGCACTCTAGTTAGGATTCGATTGTTATAGATCGGGTTATGTTGTAAAGAAATTGTAGAATTCAAGTATAAAAAATACCATTGTCATACACCCTTCCTGCAATTTATTTGTAATTTCTAGTTACCCAACTTCAAAAAGTAGAATTTCAGTCTTTGTCCTCCACTAAAGGTAAAATGAAGAAGCATTAATTTCTCTCTTTGTTGATGGGTATCCTCTTTTAAGTTAGGTGTGAAAATTTGCGTGTTCGTTTCTATTTGAGGATATGCTGAATTTTTGGTGATTCAAAAGATTGCATGGTGAAGAACACACATGAACATATAGTAAAGATGCCGAGTTAAGTAGTGTTTTTAGTTTTTTTTTCTTTATCTTTACTCAAAATAATATATGTCCTTTTTTATTTGTCATTCGCCACGTCAGCAGCTAGTGCATTGCACAAACTTTATAAGTTTAGTTGATTGTCAAAGAAGTGCTTAATTGTAATAAGTTTCGGGTAGTATAAGTAGTCAATGGGAACACCCTTAAGTTTAAGTGTCTAAATGAAAAATCATGTCAACTCTATGTCTCCGTATGTATTCAGCCTTGTTAATGCAGATCACTAATGCACCAGCTGAAGGACCCCCTGCTCGACGTAATTTCCATGAAGGAAATCAAGTGGCGCATCTACTTGCTAAGGACGCCACCAGCAAAATTTTTACGCAACTCAGTCCGGATAGGCCAAAGCTCCATGCAATTCCACCACTTTTTGTGTACCAACAAATGACTAAGGAACATGATGGAGAATACAACAACAACAATACAATAACCCGGTATAATCTTACTAAGTGGGGTCTGGGGAGGGTAGTATGTACGCAGACCTTACCCCTACCCTGGGGTAGAGAGGATGTTTCCAAATAGAACCCCGGCATCCTTCCCACCTTGCTCTTGGGGTAGACTCGAACTCACAACCTCCTTATTGGAAGTGGGAGTTGCTTACCATCAGAGCAACCCCTCCTGTCTATGATGGAGAATGTCTTTTTGAAAAAACTTTATCTAATTCGGCTTGTAATATGCTAAGGACATTAGGTAACTAGAATATCGCTTGTGATATTCCACCAATGAGTGGAGAATTTTCACCTACTTATAACAAACTAAATGACTTCTAGTTAATATAATATATATCCTTTTATTATAAATAAATAAATCAAAAAACTTTACTGACCTTATGGGTGTTAATAAAAATTGTACTCTATGGGCGGGTCCCAAACACCACACTCTTCAGATTGTGAGATTATCTGTTGTAAGCTGTTTCTAGAATATCAATTTAGTTCCTGGAAAAGAAAATCAGAAGAATTAGTTTAAGAGATATATTTCATTTAATTATTAGTGTTAAGAAAGTCATGGCACTAATTAATTTATCCAATAGAAACCAAAGTTTATAGCTACTATAACCTTAAAAAGTGCTTCGCACATTCAACATTTTAAATGTTGAAATTTTGAGAAGGCCGCCATAAGATAATAAACTTTGGGTGTACACTTCGGCAAAAAGAACATGTACGGAATTAATCTAATATTCACATACGATCAAAATTAAATGGTTAATTTGGAGTAAGTAACTTAATATAAAAATCAAAATTTATCTCTTGACATGAAATGAGGATCTTCAGAAACGTGAAGTCCTCGGTTGATTGATAGCAAGATTAATTGGTTATTTTGACGATAAAAACTTAAAAAATCATTCACACGGTTTTTTTAGAGAGAGACTGCCATTCTTTGAAAATTAAATATCTATTCCAGATAAAATTCGTGTGAAATACAAAAGTACTCCAGTATGAAGAAATATCACCATGATGTATTTAAGTGAATCTTCTAGACTGAAGAAATATCACCATGATGTATTTAAGTGAATCTTCTAGACTAAAGAGGAGAGTAGTTGTGAGTTGCCTGGAACCAGATCAAGTGAACATTCCCATCTTTAGTAATGCCGACTATTTGGAGAGATAGCAATAGGTGCAAAAATTCTAGGTGAATGAACACAAGTTTCTTCCATAAGAAGTAGGGGTGTTCGTAAAAAATCGGAAAACCGAACCAAACCGAAAACCAGATCAAATCGATCAAAAAAACTGATACTTTTTGATTTGGTTTGGTTTTGGTTTTGAAATTTATGGTAAAATGTTAATAGTTTACACTTTTAATATAGTTCTTTACCTTTACATTATAGTTTGATTGGTAGTTTTCTTTTGTTTAGCGTAAGAATCCATTTCGTATTAAAAATAACATATTTTTAACTAAGTCCTTAAATTATTCATCACTATTTTGATTCAATTATCATCAATATATCTTGGTAAGTAATAGATTTCTCAAATGGCAATTGATTTGATAGTGTCACATTTAAAATGTAGTCGCCGGAATATGTGTTTGGTAGTGTATATCTTATATTTAAGAAAAAACCGACAAATAACCGAAAAAACGAAAAACCGACATAAACCGAATCGAAAAAAACCGACTTAATTGGTTTGGTTTGGTTTTAATATTTGAAAAACCGACTTGATTTGTTTTTTTTTTAGGGAAAAACTGATCCACACCGGACCATGAACACCCCTAATCGTTAGAAATTTGAGAACCTGGCTTGTAATTAAACTTGTCAAATGGCAGTCGTGAGTCCATTACCAAAATAAAACCAAAAGAAGTGCATTACCATATATAGATCAAAAGAAGCAAAATAAAGGACTTGAACATGACTTCCATTAATTCAACATAAATTATGATATTATAAAAAAAGTCTATCCATTTGCTCTCAAGCTTAGATAACTGACTACCAAACCAAAATAAAGTGCATCGAGCTAGACAATGCATGGAATGACTTGACTCTTTGTAATTCCCATTTATTCAACCTCAGTGATAAGATTATTATAGTACTCTTTTTATTTTTTTCAAAGTTAGATTAATGGAACTTATTTTTAACTTCATGCTTTAAAGAGTGTATTAATGATAGGAGGCTCCGTTTGCAATATCACAATTATTGTTATCGTCGTAAAATGTCTCTTTTACGATTTTAGGTATTGTTTCAAAAGTCAATTATTTAGTTGAATATATTTTTGTACTCTTTGCAATATACTCCATTCACACAGGCACCGTTCCACAATATATATATTTAAAATAAGTAAATATGAAAATTGACGAAGGATTGAAATACCTCGAAGAATAATTTAGGCACAAGCAAGAAATTTAGCAAAAGCTATATAGAAGAAATTTATTAAACTAGGGAGAGAACTTGGTAGGAAAGTTTTTCACAACGCATGAACTCTTGAATATCTCTACAAAAAAAAATAAGTAGTAGCACCCCTATTTATAATACTACAAAATCAAAAACCTATTCCAATATAAAATTGGTAAACAAAACCTAACTAGACATGAATTAAATAAACTACCAAATATCAAATCCTATACAACTTAGGAATACTTATTAGACTTGGTTTAGTTTCCAACAGCCTCCCTTAAACCAAGATCTTCAAATTTGATCATGCCCAACATCTTCTTCAACTTGATGAATAACTCCAACTTTAGTGGCTTTGTAAAAACATCAGCAACTTGCTCTCCAGTCTTGCAATACTCAATAACTATCTCTTTGTCTTGAACCAAGTCAGGAATAAAGTGAAATTTGATATCAATGTGTTTACTACGCCCATGAAAAACTAAATTCTTTGTTAATTCAATTGCAAACTTGCTATCAGAACAAATTATTGTAGGACTGTCTTGTTTATGTTGAAGAAATCCAAGCATTCTTCTTAACCACAAGGCTTGTGTAGCATTACTTGTTGCAGACATGTACTCTGCTTCAGCTATTGATAAAGCAACAACTTGTTGCTTTTTGGAAGACCATGAAAATACACCAGAATCCAAATAAAATGCATAGCCAGAAGTATTTTTTCTTTGTATTTATCACCAGCCATATCACTGTCTGTAGATCCCACAAGACTGCTATCATTAGTCTTTGAATAAAATATACCATCAGTTTGCGTACCTTGTATATATCTCAAAATTCTCTTTGCGGCTTGCAAGTGAAACAGCTGTGAAGTCTCCTTAAATCTGCTAACTAATCTAACTCCATAAGTAATATTAGGCCTTGTAGAAGTCAAGTACCTTAGACTCCCTACTAATATTCCAAATTATGTATGATCGACAAAATTACCAGTCCCATATCTAACCAACTTTAATTTTTCTTCAACAGGGGTCAAAATTGGTTTAGCTTTATCCATATTAAATCTCTTTAGAATATCACTATCATATTTTTTCTGAGAGATAAATATTCTATTATCTAATTGAGATACCTCAATGCCAAGAAAATAAGACATTAAACCCAAATCAGTCATCTCAAACTGGCTAATCATTGCCTCCCTAAACTCAAAAATTAATTTAGAATTATTGCCAGTAAAAATTAAATCATCCACATATAAGCACACAATGAGAATATCTTCGACGGGCTTGAGTTTGATATATAAAGTATGCTCATACGGACATCTCTGAAATTCATGTCCAATAAAATAAGAATTAATACGAGTGTACCAAGCTCTAGGTGCTTGTTTCAATCCATATAATGCCTTCTTCAGCCTATAAACTTTATTTTCTTGACCCCTTTTGACATAACCAGCAGGCTGCTCAACATACACTTCTTCAAGTACACCATTTAAGAAAGCAGATTTCACATCCATTTGAAAATTTTTCCAGCAATTATTGGCAGAAAGAGAAATTATCATATGAACAGTATCAAGTCTAGAAACAGGTACAAATACCTCGAAGTAATCAATACCTGCCTTCTGCTTGTATCCTTTAACAACTAATCTCGCCTTTAAACGATCCACTTCTCTAATTGAATTGAACTTGGTCTTGTATACCCACTTGACTCCAATTGGTATTTTTGAGGGCGATAAAGTAGTCAATTCCCATGTATTATTTTTCTCAATAGTATAAATTTATTCATTCATTGTGTGAACCCATCGGTCATCTTTAACAGCTTCTTCAAAAGTAACTGGATCACAATCTACAAATAAGGCAAAATTTACAATATCTTCATCGGATAAATCATTATCATCGCCAATAATATAATCTTGCAAACAAGCCGGTAATTGGTGTTGTCTTTGTGGGCGACTGGACGTCTCTGCTTGAACAATATCTACTACATGTTCCTCTTGATGTTTGCTAGAACTTACTTCCTCTATGACTGAAATTATTGGTTGAGACCTAAATGGTTTAGGATCCTTCTTTAACCAATTCCAAGAACTCTGCTCATCAAAAGTGACATCTCTGCTAATAATTACTTTTTATGTATCTGGATTAAACAACCTGTAACCCTTTGTCTCATGACTATTGTGAGCACGTGATTTTTACCTAAGCAAATTATTCCAAAAGTTTCAAAATTAAATAATTTTACAATTTTTAATAATTTCGTTGCATTTTTCGTATTAATTGATTGCATAATAACTCATGTTAAAAAAAAATATATATAAAAAAAATGCATTAATTCATTTTAACAATCTAAAGAAAATCACAAAAATAGTTCATTTTAGCATTTTATTGTTTTAATTGAAAATTACTACAAAATAGTTATTAAATAATTTTAGATTTTAATTAGTATAATTGTTAGTTTAATCTCTCAATTTTATAAAATCAAGAGAATACAAAAATATATATATGATATATTACAATTTAAAAAAAAAATACAAAAATACAAGTGAAGATAATGGAAGGAAAGCACAAAACAAATATAAAGGGGAATACAATACAATAATTTTGGGCCAAAACACCCTAAGCCCAAAAACAAATCAGAAAATACCCTCAACACCCCAGGCCCAAAAGAACATCACCCGAACCCAACCCATTTAGCCTTGATAATAACGGAACCATCAGACTATAGAGACACGCAAATGGCGTGTCTCTATCCTTCCCCACCATCAACAAAATTTCAGGCTATTAGACGAGGAGGCGAGGAGATTCAGAAGGAGAGGATTAGAGACGATTTTCAGAGAGAATTCCAGAGAGAGATTCCAGAAGAGATTTTAGAGAAGATTTGAGAGAAGATTTTCAGAGAAGTCGGAAATTCCAAAGGAAAATCTCAAAAGAAAAACTTAGAGAAAAATTTTGGTTTAGATTTGGCTTTCAATTTTGAGTTCACTGATTGTTCTTCTTCCGTTCGCATGGAGTTCGATTGAGTCGGAGCTGATTTTCGAGCTTATCGCTGTTGTTGTTTGGATTCCAGTTGACATCTTCTGTTTTCTTCTTAACAATTTTCATGGACAGTTCTTATTGAAGATTATTAGACTCGACTCGAATCATTTGCTGTGATTATCAGGCTTCTATTAATCGAAAGCTTATTTTCAGGTTCGTTTGTTTTTCTCCGATTTTGTTCTGATTGTTAAAGTATGATAAGAGCAACAGATATTGGGTTTGTAATATTGAATAATTTGATAGTTCATAAGTTTTTTTTACATTGAAATTATAGAAAATCATCCTTGAATTCTCGTTACAGATTCAATCGATGTTCTATTTGGTCGTTTGGATACTCTGTTTCTTCATCGATGTGCCTCATGTTTCTGTTTTGCGATTAAATTTGTTGTTAGTTAGCTTGATTTGTTTGTTTGTGTGATTTCAAACATTGAGTTGTTTGTTTTATTATTTCACTCGGAATATGGTGTTCAAGTATTAGTATTGAAAACTCGAAGTTTGAATCCTCCAAGTCTATGGTTACTTTTTTTTTACTAAGGCCAGATGAGTTTGCAACTCAATAATCCGCTGCTTGAATTGTTTGAGTTTCATCTTGATTTTTCTTAGCCTCATTTTGGTTTAACTTTGTAGATTCATTGTTAGATTGAAACTGTTGGTTTACATTTGAATAGTTGAAGTCTTTGTATTAAGTTTTAATCCGTGTGAATCTGTTTTATAACCTGAAATTAAACATGCGACCAAATATTCTCTTGTGAATTAGCAGTACTTAGGAGCAGTCCAGT
Source organism: Nicotiana glauca (assembly GCA_026770625.1). Taxonomy (NCBI): domain Eukaryota; kingdom Viridiplantae; phylum Streptophyta; class Magnoliopsida; order Solanales; family Solanaceae; genus Nicotiana; species Nicotiana glauca. The sequence goes on along the minus strand of MU752005.1, from coordinate 13,867 downwards.
AATTTTCATTTGGCAGTTGATATTTCGTGAGACGAATGTTGAAACTCCTTTGAAATTGCTCTCAGTGGTGGTTCTGTTAGATCCCTCTTTGGTCATGCTTTGAGTGAACTTTCAGCATCCATGTTATAGGTTCAAATGAATGATATTCGAGATGTTATCAAATGTTTGGTTCTTGTTTCATAACGATACTCAAATCAGTAATAGCTTGATTAACAATAGCAAATGCTCATGGGGTTTTGGCTGCTGTTCCAGCTGCAAAAAAAAAAAATTATGTTGAAGTCGTAATTAGATTTTCACATTTTGTGACCTATCTTTGGTTCAGATCTGATGTGTGTGATATGAGAGGTCAAATTGATTAGATTTTGTGATTGTTGATTGGTGTGCTATGTGCTCAAGTGATGAGGAAAGTGAAATTTAGTGAAGTTAACTTTTTAAATCTGAAATTCACACATCCTCATTTAGCATATCCTTAGGCTCACCTTTGTTGGGTTACTAGTGATACGATCTGATCATATGAACTTATGTCACTCATGCTAAAGGTTACTGCTGCATTCAGTCTTCACAATTAACATGTTTAGTAGAGATGGTTCTTGGTGATTATAGGCTCATCATCTAGCAAGACTACTAAGTTTTTCAATTGAGTTAGAGTTATCTGGATCTGTGATTTTGCGTCTTCAGCCATTAAGATACATAGTCATACCGTTTCGTATTAGCTGCGCATCTCGAATCTGTGTTGAATTAATTGGTGTGCATTTCACATGTTGACATTTCAGTCAGCTAGTTTGTAATTTGCTAGTCTTTGCTAATCTGTGTATAAATCGTGCGCGCACATATGTAGATCCATGGATAAGAAAAAGACCGATCAATCGTGTCTGTTTGCACTCATTCAATTCTCTTCTTGTGAAATTACAGTTTTGAAAACAAGACATGAAATACAGTTTTGGCATTCAATTCTCATTCAACTGTGTCTTTCTCATTTGTAAAATTACGGTTTAGAAGAATAAAGTGAAATTACAGTTGTGTTTCTATGAGTAAGCAGAAGCTATAAAGTGTGAAAAATGAGTTTAATTGTCTGTAAGAACTCCAGCTTTTTAAGTTGTTAAAAATGAAATTGGCGGCTTATTTTCCACGAGTTTTTGTTAGATTATGAACTGTTTACCTAGCTCTGTGAATGGGTTGTGTATGAAAAATGTGACTGTGTGGAGCTATTGTTCGTGTGAGATTTTACAGGTACAATAAGTATAACTAAGGTTTCTTCTTGAGGGTTTTATCTTATATTGAGGGTTCGATACAGACTGTTTGAGGCCAGTATCTGTTCATGCTGGGGATTCGATCTTCCACCCAGTTACAGGTGGCCTGGTTTAGCTCACTAATTTGGGCTATTCCCAGGCCCAATATCCGTGGTTATTGGGGCTTTTATCCAAATGTATCTATATTATGTGGTTTGGATTCTTTAGGCCCAAGTTTGAAATGTCAATTGATTCGTTAGTTGTTAGGGGGCTGTTTTGGGCCATTGAGTTAGGTAGCACATTTGAGCTAAAAGGTATTACCTTTTGTTCAAATGTGGACTTGAACTTGAAAGCCCAAATTCCTTGCTCACTTTGAATAAATATTAAGACTATATTCGGAGTATAGGGAATTAAATCGCGAATATAGAAATTGGACTTCTAATTATGTAGCGGGCTCAAGCTTGTGACGACCCGATCCGTCGTCTCAGTTATTACCGCCCCGTTTTCCCCTTGTTGTATTGCTTTATGTTTTATCATCGGTATTGGGTGCATTAGAATTTAATTGGAGCAATTTTGATAAGAAATGAGACACTTAGTCTCTTTTAAGAAGGCTTAAGTTGGAAAAGTCAACCGGATGTTGACTTGTGAGTTAGAGGGCTTGGAATTGAATTCCGATGATTCGGTTAGCTCCGGGTGATGATTTAAGGCTTAGGAGCGCAATCAGAAGTAATTTTGGAGATCCGGTGAAGAAGTTAGCCTATTTTGGCGAAGTTGGAATTTTGGCGGATTCCGGTTGATAGGTGATATTTTGATCCGGGAGTCGGAATGGAATTCCGAGAGTTGCAGTAGCTTCGTTAGGTGATTTTGGATATGTCTGCAAATTTTCAGGTCATTCGGACGTCGTTTGGTTGGGTTTCGGATCAAATGTGAATTTTGGAAGAATTTGATAAACTTAGACTTGAATCTATGGTGAATTAATGGTTTTAGCGTTGTTAGATGTGTTATGATGATTTGAAACAAGTTTGAATGAGGTTTTAGGATGCGTTGGTACTTTTGGTTGAGGTCCCGGGGGGCCTCGGGTGAGTTTCGGGGTGGTTTCGGACCATTTCTAGGCCATTTTTAACTGCTGGTTTCTATCTGTATCAGTGTTCTATGCAACCGCGGACAATGGGTCACGATCGCGGTGAGTAAAATGTGAGGAAAAAATTAATGAATCGCGATCACGTAAAATGCTCCGCGATCGCGAAGAAGGAAATTTCTGTTGCATTGATCCTAATTAGAAAGCTCATATCTTTTTATCTACAAAGAATTTTGAGTGCTTCAAAATCGAAAGTTGTAGCTCATCGTGTCTAGTTTTCAGAAAACTAAAGAAATCGTGATTTGGACATCTGTGGCAAAAGTTATGGACGTTACACTATAGGCTGTCCGAGAAGGATCTCTAATATACATGAATAAATTTGGAAGCTTATATCTCGAAATTTATAAGGATTCCGGAAATGAGCAACAAATGAAAGTTATATCCCTATGTGTCTAGTTTCCAGAACATCAAACCATTTATCATTTGAAGTTGTGTGCAAAGTTATGACCATTACACTGAAGCCTGTCCGGAGGAGCCAGAATTGTGCATCGCGATCGCGAAGGGTTGACCGCGATCGCGAAGGGTAAATTTTGGGCCGGAAAATTGTTCTCCGCAATTGCGAAGCATTTTCCGCGATCGCGATGAGTAAAATGCCTGGACAGAATGTCTTAAAACACACCAGTCGCGAAAACAACCCATTTTTCCAATATTTTTGGTCATTCTTGAGAGCTTTTGGACGGGAATTGAAGGGATTCGACTGGGAATCATTGAAGGTAAGTTTTATGAGTTAAATACATGCTTTTACTGAAGAATCATGCTTTAAATTCATGAAAACATAGCAAAATTCTAAGAAATTAGGGCTTGGAGCAAAAACTCTAATATTGGGATTTGAGGGATCATTTATTGTTCGAATTGAGAGTTCTTGGTATGTACGGACTCGTGGAGAGACGAGGATTCCGGAAATGTAAATTTCATAATTTTTTTGAGACGTGGGCCCGGGGCTCGGGTTTTGCCAATTTCGTATTTTTGAGTATTTTTCGAGTCCTTTCGATTGGGTTATGTCCCATTAGCATATTATGATGTATTCCTTATGATTTTGGATAGATTGGACGTACGTGGAGGCCGGTTCGAGGAGCAAGGGCATCGCAGGCTAGAGTTTTCGCCGGTTCGAGGTAGGTAATACTTGTAAATGATGTCCTGAGGGTTTGTAAATCCCGAACTTGCACATCATAGTGCTGTATTGAGGTGACTTGCACGCTGAATAACGGGCGTGGGGTAGAGAACCATTGGGGATTGTGACTTGGTCCGTCCCGCTTAATAAAAA
>MU751998.1:29238-44497 GCA_026770625.1 Nicotiana glauca | reverse complement strand
ATACCGAAAATAACAACAATAATAATAATACTGCAATAAAATAATTTGTGAGCAGAAATACACCAACTGGCTTGAGTCGTGCTGGGCACTGTCCTAAGAAACTATTTCAACAGTGTGAAATATTTCTCCAGGATTAAACAAGTCTACCTCTATTAGGGAGGATACAGGAATCAACAAAATTAAATATTACAAACCCAGCTAGAAGAAAAAGGAAGACCAACTAATGTGAAATATTAATTAAATATTATTGGAGAGGATTTGGAAGAAAGAGGAGAGAGACTATGATTTTTTTTTTTATGATTGAAATGGTCTTGTGGAAAGACCAATTTATAGGCAAAAATACTCACGTTTTGTCTTGTTATTTGTCAAGGCAATTTGCATGCATCTTGCCAAGTATCTTGGCTTCTAGAAGGTCTAAACACTTGGCCAAAGAACCTTTAAAATATTGCCATAAAAGATAGAAGTGTTTTTATCAATTGCACAAGAAGAGCAACTATGAGAAAGCTTTGTCAATAATTTGATCATCGACATTATATTAATCCTGCTTTCCCTTACAATCGTATTTATACAATCAGGATGGTATTTGAGTCTTTGGCCTCACCATCGGTTAACCTACCTATGTTTAAAAATTCCAATATTGAGTATACAGAAAGCTACTAAATTTGTAATTCTTTTAAGGCATACCAGCTATTTAAGGAGATATTGTTGAAGATTTGGAGTAAGTATCTGACTGTAACATGAGAGTATATTTTGTAGGGAAATGACACCGAAAAATAACAATAATAATATTCCAATAATATTATTTGTAAGCAGATACACGAATTGGCTTGAGTTGTGCTGGGCACTGTACTAAAAAACTATTTCAGCAATGTGAAATATTTTCCAAAGATTAAATAAGCCTACCTCTATTAGGGAGTATACAGAAATTAACAAAATGGTAAATTACAAACCCAACTATTTTAAAAGAGGGAACAAAACAAAGTAGACTATAAATGTTTAAGGAGGAAGAAAAGGAACAAAAGAGGCAAAGTGAAAATGTGCTGATGGATGATGCTATTTGAAGGCCTATTTATAGGCTAATTGAGAGCTTAGGCATGCCAAGTGGTATGACACTTGTTTCGAACTTCCCATGCAAGTTAGCACATGTTTTAAACTTCCCATGCAAATTAGCACATGTTTTAAACTTCCCATGCAAGTTGACACATGGTTGAACATTTGTCCGTATTTGAAAAATATCAAAACATATTTAACCAGGTTAGATCACGGTGAATTTCCAAAATTTGATTATGGTGAAAAGTAGTACAAAAATCAGAGAGAAGAACGTAGCAAAATCCAGGGAAAATCGGAGAGAAGAAGCAAAGTAAAAGAAATGAAAAAAAAAAACTAAAATGGTGACCTCGCGGGATAGCCATGAAATTAACCTGAAATCCTTTTCTGAAGCAGAAGCCCACCATCACAATTTCGTAATAGACATTTTAAAACAGAAGCTACCTAAAGTAATTAAGGTATTAATTTGAGTACCTCTATATTTTAAAGAGCTTCGTAAACTTAGTATTGTTGAATTTTATCAGTAGAGGCAAATACAAACTTAGATATATCGTGTAGAAGCTGACCTCAAATAGCTTAATGGCAGGAGAGCTATATCAATGAGTAAAGACAATCGAAGCAGTAACTCAAGATCGTAGAGATGATAACGTAGGCTGAGAGAAAGTAATTAATACTTCATCCACTATGTAATGCTACAAAGCTAATTTCTTACAGCACAACTCCTGTCAAAATAGATTTAAAACAAAAAATAACATCAGAGAATACAACAGCAAGATGCATAAGAAATGTACGTAGTAAAACTACCGAAATTCATTAAAGAATTTTCTCAAACACCTATGTTAATTCCAGAAAGCGCAGCGAGATGCATACAAAGTGTCAGCACATGAAAAATGACGAAATTGCCCTCTATTTTATATCTTAATTCCAAAAAGCACACGCCTTGATGGAGAGGTGCCTGTGTTTAGGGGTGGGCATTCGGTTCGGTTCGGTTCGGTTCGGTTCGGTTCGGTTCGGTTCGGTTTTTCGGTTTTCGGTTTTGTAAAAGTAGTAACCGAAACCGAACTGAAATAAGTTTGGTTCAGTTCGGTTTTTCTATTTTCGGTTCGGTTTTCGGTTTGAGCATTATCATATTGGACTCCTTCTATGTAATAATATGACCGGTGAATTTGTTGATTTTTCCCAAAACTTCAAAATTATTGGAAATATTGTGTTTATAGAAGAAAAAAAAAAGACTAAACTTTGCACACTATTATGGATCATAAAATTCAAACATAGTGTAAATTACAACACTTTGTGAAATTTTTCCGGTATCTATCACATATGTTATGGAAGTTTTAATAGACCAAAAGTCTTTAAGATTGGAAAGTTGATGCACTTACTTAATTTGGTTGAGTCTTTGATAGATTGAACCTAATAGTATTAATTTATTACTTATGGGCTTAGCCTATATATAACATAAAGAACATATATGCTAATAATTCGATTTTTCGGTTAACCGAAATATGCCCAGCCCTACCTGTGTTCCCTCTTATAAGAAGTAGGATCCATTTGTCGTATAATACCATACCTTAAATATATTTATAAATAAAATATAGTATCAAATTTAAAATCAAATACATAAACTATACACCGTATAACCTGTTTTCATTACAATGAACCAAGCATCCATCATAAAATGCATGTGTATTAAAAATAGAGACAATGTTGAATTTGAAACGTGTCCCCAAAATGACATAATTTTAATTTCTCGATGTTGAGTCTTGAGCTTCTCACTCCCCTATTCTCTACCATTCAGAAGTGAGTGAGAGCTGGCAGTAGAAAATTCGGAAGTAACACTCCCACATCGAAAAATGAAGAAAGCTGTAGGCTGATTGAATAGAATAAACAATGGAGACAGTGGGCTGCGGTAAAGAATGATCCTTCAGGCAAGTTTAAAGGGGACGTGATGAGTGGTCAATGCTCGCAAATAAAATATGCGAGAAGGGTGTCACAGCCCAAAGCCTGGTTACGACAATCTGGGCGCTCTCACTTTTACCAATCTGATCCCTATTCTTGAATGCACACCCCCTCCCCCCCTACCCCTTCCCAAAAAAAAATATTTGTCCAGTTTAAACTTTTTAATTATTGTCAGCCTTTTACTCTTGGCTTGTTTTTAGCTTTGTGTTTTACTATTCTTCTTTCGTCTTTGTTTTTTAAAGACCTTTTTCTAATGTTTATTTCATTTATCTTGTTTGTACATTGAGTTTTATTAGTCTATTAAATAAGAAATGACACATTCTAAATTTTTTTATGACAAGTTTCAATTAATTAAACAAATGCTATGAAATATGTAGATTTAAAATTTTCAAAAATCTTCTTTTATAAAATATTGTGTTGGATATATACTGTTTGGTTCATGGATCGCCCATGTGGATTGACCGGACCCGTTTTAAAAAGAGATTAAAAAGGGGATAAAACTTAAAGAGGTTACACGTAGGTTTTTCTTCCAAAAATTACCGCACGTTTTCTTTTGAGAAATGTGAGAACGTGGAGGAACATTTATCAACGGTAGTTTTCCCATCTCCTCTTCTCTATATACTTCTCTTCAGTACAAAGATTGAAGTGTGCGGAAAATCGAAAAAGTAAGAACACAGTGAACTTAGATAATAGTTTGTGAACAAAAACTTTGTTTCCTGGAGATTCAGAATACGATTTGGTGCAATTCTTTTGGTGGTGAGTTCAATGGTTTCCGCTGCTTCAATAAGGTACACAATTCGTTGTTCTCTCCCCTTGGATTAATTTATAAGTAATAATTTGGTTGTCTGCTCAAGGAAACAACTATAAGACCACACTAGAACGTTTACTACGTGAACCATTATCATTAAACTTTACCTTAAGAAGAAATATAACTAGACATTACCATTTTTCAAAGCTTGATCGTCTCTCTCTCTGTCTCTCTACATATATATATATATATATATATATATATATATTCAATCACATTTAAATGCGAATACCAGTTTAAACTAGTAATGCTTATGTTATCTTTAATCAACCACCAATTTTGTTATGAATTTAATTTTGTTTCTAATGATGTAGCATTATACATGAAACAATATTAATGAGTTGACTCAGATTTGGTGCAATCGTTACTTCTCCTAGAGAGAGAGAGAGAGAGCAACTTCTCACTAGAATTCCCAACCGTTTTTTTCCTCAGTCAACTTTTCAATCCGATGGAAACTAACGGGAATAAAACATAACAACAAATATTCCATCAAAACCCTAGATAAAATCATGCAACCAAACTTCTCAAATCCCTCGTACAAGGAAAAACTCTTACAAGATCATCATCTTCTATGGACACACAATTCCCAGAATAAGATGCTAGAGTGGAAGGTGACTCGTCAAAGGATTTAAAGCAAATAGTTTTAACGGGCGTTGATAGATAATGTATTTACGGACCTCGGTCATCATAAAGCCTATGGGGAAACGATTGATGCACCACTACCTAAAGAAGAAGGTCCAAGACTTATGGAGACCTACAGAAATTTTTTCTCTCATTGATCTTGCTGAAGACTATTATACTATAAAATTTGCCAAAGACGGAAATATGTCAAATGTGCTTCAAAAAGACCCTTGGTTTATTAATGGTTTCTTCCTCTCAGTTCAAAAATAAATACCAAATTTTGTGACTATTATACTATTATACTTCATGTCATCGCATTCATGTACTTCAATAAAATGAATAGGATCAAGTGAACCAAAAACGAAAAAGACTTGATTCAAATTATCTTCTCATCCTCAAGCAAGATTTTTCCTTCCGCGGCCAAGTCCATGACTTTATCCTTTAAGACAAAGCATTTTGTAATAGGGTGGCCAATCAACCGATGGTACTTGCAATAATTTGGATCATTAGTCTTTCCAGCTTCGTTTGGCCGCTTCATTTCGGGTAACTCGATGAGTTTTAACTCAAGGAGTTCTTCAAAAATTGATAGGACATCAGAGTCCAAGAATGGATATTATTTCGCTTGCATTTCCTTCAGAGTTAACTTTCGGCCAATTTTATCCTGTAAGGATGTTGTCTTCACACTTTGCTTCTTACTCACTTTTGTAGTGACCTTTAATGGCGAGACATTAACATTTATTGATTCCTTGCTCTCAAACTTCAGAAAAAACTTGCCTCCTTTCTTTATTTCTTGTTTATCCTTCACTTTGCGAGGTTTATAAATAGGTGGCCCTTGATTTCCACTTTAAGACATACTTAGCTCCATAGCATGAGCACGTGTAGCCAATTCTTCAAAAGACTTAGGATTGATACCTTACAGGATGTAGCGAAGTCCCCAATGATTTCCTTGGATACACATTTTTATTTCAGAAGCTTCACTAAGTCTGTCTTTACAATTGAAGCTCGCATTCCTCCATCGATTGATGAAATCGACAACTGGTTCATCCTTCCACTGACGCGTGTTTGTGAATTCAACCATGCTTACGGTTCGCCTTGTGCTATAGAAGCGGTTGAGAAATTCATGTTCAAGTTGCTCCCAGTTATCGATGAAACCAACCTCGAGATCAGTATACCAATCAAAAGCATTTCCTTTAAGGAATGAACAAACTGCTTGACAAGATAATCTCCATAGGTTCCAGCGTTATTACAAGTTTCAACGAAGTGTGCAATGTGTTGCTACAAATTTCCTTTACCATCAAATTGTTGAAACTTTGGGGGTTGATAATCTGCAGGCATCTTCAAACTATCAATTCTCGCAGTGTATGGATTTGCATATGCGAGAGAAGACTTGACAACAACATCGTACTTATCTTTGATGGTTCCCATAATGAATTCTTTCAATTGGTCAATAGAAATAACCCCGTCAAATAAAATCTGAAATTCTTTAGGAGTCGTTGTCTGACTTGCAGATAAGTCTCCCTTATCTTTCATCATTGGGAGCTTTCTAGGTGCATGACTTGAATCTCCGTCCATCATTCTTTCAACTCTATCTGTGATATGCCGGAGAATTTTGGCACATTTCAATACTAATTGCTTAGGTTCTAGCTTGTTTTAATGCAATTATAACGAATACTTACGTAGATTTGTTACTCTTACAGCGCAAAAGGAAAGGAAGACCAAGGATAGGAAAATGTGAGCAAAAAGAGAAGAAAAGAGCAAAATAGTGCACAAGTGCAACTCTGCGGACCATTCTGCGGTCGCAGATCACACATGCGGACCGCAGAATTGATCTCAAAATCGCAGAGTTTTACAGAGTCTGGACCTAAAATTCATGTCAAGAATGCGGTGCAATCTGCGATCGCAGAATCAACATGCGGACCGCAGATGTGTCGTAGATTGAACAAGAAAAAAACTCAGGGTCAGGATGCGATGCAAATCTGCGGTCGCATAACTCAACTGCGGACCGCAGAATGGAAATGCGATGAAGAACTGACCACTAGGGTTTCAGATCTGCGGAGGAGCTGCTCAGAATGCGGACCGCAGACCTGTTCTGCGACAGATCTGCGGTTGCAGAAGTGACCTGGAAGGGTAAAATTGTCCATTTCTGTCCCGAAATTGGTCTCCCTATAAAGAGTTTTAAGAGACTTTTGTGGGCTCACCTTGTCTACTTTTTACACTACATTCCAAGACACAAATATTCTATCTTTTTGGAAGCTTTTGGTTGGAAGTTTCTCTCCTTTGTAAGCATTTTATGACATTAAATACTCTTTGTCTTTTGTATTTTAGTATGTGTAGCTAACTCTAAATACTAAGGTTGTGGACCCTAAATGGGTGTTATGTTAATGGGTGTTTGACATTGAATATATGTATAATGGTTGGTTGATATCTATTTACTTCTTGTTCTTCATTTATTGTTAGTGGTTGCAAACATTAACACAAGCCATTAAATTCTTGCTTTACTTGGGAAAGTGGGTTAGAACTTGGTAGAAGTAAATAGCAAAGACTCAAGGCCTTACACCTTGTTTAATAAAATCGCTTAGGGATAAGTGGGTTTTATTTGGCATACATTGATGGTTATGAATTGCAACTCTTTTACATTTGGGAAAATTTAGAAGAGGAAATACTACTCAACTATTGGGAAATATTGGGTAGTTGCTTAGACATCAATTGCATATCAATAACCGACCATTAGAAATATATCATATTAACACCGATAGCATTACACTTCATTAAAGGGGACACAACCTTAGTTTAATCAATCTCATTAATTATCATATCAAAAATTCAAATAGTTATCATTCCAAATCAACTGTCTTCCATACTCTCGATACCATCACTCTACACACCTGTTACTATTAACCGAGTAGAATTACGATCTCAGTCGGGCAACACACTAAGTTAAGTAACCTTTTCACACCTATTCCCTGTGGGATTCGACCCCAACCTTGTTGGGTTATTATATTTGACATCGACCGCCTTACACGAATTATTAAAGTGTAATTTGAGCGTATCAAATTTTGGCGCCGTTGCCGGGGAATACGGTTTTGAAATTACTTATTAGTGTGCGCTTTACTGTGTATCTAATTCTATTCTATCACACTTTGCTTGTTTTGCTTGGTGTTGATAGGAAAACATGTCTGAATCTGGCGATGACGTTGAGGTAGATTTGGGAGACAATCCCTTTGCAGACATCGAAGAGTACATTGATGATACCAACCCTATTGTACCTCCTGAGGTTGGTGCTGCGACATTCAAAGTGGAACATGGGTTGATACTTATGCTCAAAGCAGAGGGGTTCTTTAGAAATTCCACCGATGATGATCCAACACAGCATCTTAGGAACTTTTTGGGAGTGTGTGTGATGCGCAAGCAGAATAATGTCTCTAAAGATGCCCTGAGATTGAGATGCTTTAAGTACTCTCTTGCTGGGGATGCAAGGAAATGGCTCCAGAATCTACCACCTAACTCTATTCATTCTTGGCCCGAACTTGTCCGGGCGTTTCTATCCAAGTGGTTTCCGCAAAGTAAACAGTCTGAGTTGCGGGATAAAATCTTCTTCTTCAAGCAAATACCGGGGGAGCAGTTGCATGAGGCATGGGACCGTTTCAAATTATATTTGGTGAGGTCTCCAAACCATGGTTTTCCGAACTCTATGCTATTGGAAAAATTCTACATGGGTTTGGATCCTATGAACCAAGCTATAGCGAAGAATGCAGCTGATGGATCATTCATGGACAAAACATTCGCAAGGGTGACACAAATTCTTGACAAAATGGCAAAGCACAATCAAGCGTGGCATTCCGAGGACACCTCAGGTGGAGTGGCATATGGGTCTCCTTCCTTGACCAATTTGATCAAGGAAAATCAAGAGAGGGACCAAATAATTGCAGGATTGGCTACGAATGTGAATGTGTTGACAAAAATGTTCACTGAGAATCAAACGAAGAAAGTGAATGTAGTCGAGGATGTGCAACCCTTCTCCAACGAAGAGTTTGAAGAAGCCAACTATATCAACAACCCTCAAGGAGGGTATCAAAGACAACAATATCAAGGTCAAGGACAACAAGGTCAATGGAGGCCAAACCCGCAAGGGCAAGGCAACCAACAATGGAGACATGACCAAGGCGGCCCAAACCAAGGAAATTGGAACAACAACAACAATTTTGCCAACCGGAGTTCAAACCCTTATGTTCCTCCAAAGGGTCAATATTCGAACCAAGGGTCTTCTAGTGAATCTAAGTTGGAGTCTATGCTCGAGCGGGTGTTGCAAAATCAAGAAAAATCCGACACTTCCATGAGGAACTTGACCGAGGTTGTAGGGTCTCATACCGCCTCCATTCAAAAATTAGAGATGCAAATGAGAGACCTCTCCAAAGAGCAAAATCCAAAGCAAAAAGGTATACTCCCTAGTGACACGGTTGCAAATCCAAGAGGTAATGGGAGTGGTCAAACTTCTCACATCATGGCGATCACTACTAGGAGTGGGAAGGTGCTAAACGGAAAGGGTGAACAAATGGTTGAAGAAGAAAAGCTTGAGAAAAAGGTAGAGGATGGAGAGCAAATTGTTGTTGAGGTTGAGAAGATTCCGGAAGAAGCGGTAGTGCAAAAAGAACAACGGGACGAGGCGAAGGAAGAAGGGAAAGAGGCATCAAAAGCTCTTCCACCTATTCCTAGACCTACTCCTCCATTTCCTCAAAGGCTTGCATGCAAGATTGATGATAGCAAACTTGAAAAGTTCTACGACATCCTTAAGAAACTAACGGTGAACATTCCGTTTGTGGAAGCATTTCAAGAGATACCGGGGTTTGCTAAATATTTGAAAGATTTGATCACCAAGAAGAAAACCGCAAAGCATGAGGTGGTAAACATGACTCACCGGGTTAGTTCTATTATTGCCACAACTCCGGTCCAAAAGAAGGAAGATCCGGGAGCTTTTACCATACCATGTACTATCGGGGCACGTGATTTTGCAAGAGCCCTTTGTGACAATGGGGCTAGCATCAACTTGATGCCACTTGCCATCTATAAGCAAGCGGGATTAGGTATGCCAAGGCCAACAAGCATGAGGTTACAAATGGCCGATCGCTCCATTAAGCGACCGGTAGGAATTGTTGATGATGTGCTTGTAAAAGTTGGGAAATTCCAATTGCCCGCCGACTTCGTAATTCTTGATTGTGCGGTTGATAAAGAAATCCCTATCATTTTGGGGAGACCATTCCTAGCCACGGGAAGAGCACTCATGGATTCGGAGCGGAACGAGATTAAATTTAGGGTGAATGATGAAGAGGTTACATTTCAAGCAAGCAAGGGTATGAAGTTGCCCCATGAGTATGAGAGCATTTCTGTGATAGAGGTTGTTGATGAGGTGGAAGATGCCGTAGAATTGAAAATGGAAGAGCAATGCCTTGGTGAGGCATTGGCGGCTATCTTGGTAAATTTTGATGGTGAAGACATGGAGGGGTACATGGAGTCGGTAAATGCATTGGAGGGTCTTGGGTCCTATACTTATACTCCGGCAAAACTTTCTCTTGACTTGGAGAATCGAGCTACACCTCCCGCAAAGCCATCAATTATTGAGCCACCGCAATTAGAGCTCAAACCACTTCCTCCACACCTAAGGTATAAATTTCTTGGCTCCAATGATACATTGCCCGTAATTGTTTCTTCTTTGTTGAATGATGTGCAGGTGGAGAAATTATTGGAAGTCTTGAAGGAGCATAGGCAAGCCATTGGGTGGACAATTGCGGATATCCGAGGAATCCCCGCGGGCATTTGTGAACACAAGATACAATTGGAGAATGACACAAAACCAAGTGTGGAGCATCAACGAAGATTGAATCCGTCAATGCAAGAGGTAGTGAAGAAGGAAATCATCAAATGGTTAGATGCCGGGGTTGTGTACCCCATTGCCGATAGTTCTTGGGTAAGTCCGGTGCAATGTGTACCAAAGAAGGGAGGCATAACTGTAATTGAAAATGAAAAAAATGAGCTCATCCCAACAAGAACAGTGACCGGATGGAGGGTATGCATGGATTACCGGAAGCTCAATAGTGCAACATGCAAAGACCATTTCCCTATGCCTTTTATTGATCAAATGCTTGATCGGCTAGCGGGGAGGTCATTCTATTGCTTCCTTGATGGGTATTCCGGCTACAACCAAATAAATATCGCATTGGAGGACCAAGAGAAAACAACGTTCACTTGTCCCTATGGAACCTTTGCCTTTAGCCGGATGCCATTTGGGTTGTGCAATGCTCCGGCTACATTTCAAAGATGCATGATGTCCATTTTCTCCGACATGGTGGAGGATTTTCTGGAGGTCTTCATGGATGAATTCTCGGTTGTAGGTGATTCTTTTGAGCATTGTCTTAACAACCTTAGACAAGTGCTTAAGAGATGCGAGGAGACAAATCTTGTGCTGAATTGGGAGAAATGTCACTTCATGGTAGATGAAGGTATCGTGTTGGGGCATAAGATTTCGAAGCATGGCATTGAGGTAGACCGGGCAAAGATCGAGATTATTTCAAAACTTCCTCCACCTACTTCGGTAAAAGGTGTTCGAAGTTTCTTGGGGCATGCCGGATTATATAGGCGATTCATCAAGGACTTCTCCAAGATTGCAAACCCCATGTGCAAGCTTCTTGAAAAGGATGCAAAATTTGTGTTTGATGAAAAGTGCCTCAAGGCATTTGATGAATTAAAATTGAAGCTCACCACGACACCTATTATTGTCACATCCGATTGGACTCTTCCTTTCGAGCTCATGTGTGACGCTAGTGGTGTAGCTATTGGAGCAATGCTTGGGCAGCGTCATAACAAAGTTCTTCATCCGGTCTACTACGCAAGTAAAACACTCAATGGGGCACAAATGAACTACACCGTCACAGAGCAAGAGCTTCTTTCCATTGTCTATGCCTTTGAGAAGTTTCGAGCTTATTTATTAGGGAGCAAGGTTGTGGTATTCACGGATCATGCGGCTCTCCGGTACCTCATGGCAAAGAAGGATGCAAAGCCTCGGTTAATTCGATGGGTTCTATTATTGCAAGAATTTGACTTTGAAGTCAAGGACCGAAAGGGAACTCAAAACCAAGTGGCGGATCATTTATCAAGACTTGAGGAAGCGGGGAGACCAAGGGAAGAGCTTGAAATCAATGATGCTTTCCCGGATGAGCACATTTTGGCACTCTCAGACACTTTTGCTCCATGGTATGCCGACATTGCTAATTACTTGGTGAGCGATCTTATTCCGGAAGGATTGGAGTCTTATCAAAAGAAGAAGTTCTTGAGAGATTGTCGGCAATATTATTGGGAGGAGCCCTATTTGTTCCGTGTGTGTGCCGACAATATCATTAGAAGGTGCGTCCCAGAAGAAGAGGTCATGCCAATTCTCAAAGCATGCCATGACTCACCGGTTGGGGGACATCATGGAGGAAATCGGACGGCAGCTAAGGTTCTCGAATGTGGTTATTATTGGCCTTCCATCTATCATGATGCCAATCAAATGGTCAAAGCTTGTGATCAATGTCAACGACAAGGTTCTATTTCCAAGAGGCATGAAACACCGATGCACTTTGTGATGGAGATAGAGATCTTTGATGTGTGGGGTATCGACTTCATGGGTCCCTTTGTGAGTTCTTATGGAATGAAATATATCTTGGTGGCAGTGGACTACGTTTCCGAATGGGTTGAAGCCATTGCCTTACCAAACAATGAGGCGAGGAGTGTGACCGCATTTTTGAAGAAGAACATATTCACTCGGTTTGGCACCCCTAGAGCCATTCTTAGTGATGGCAGATCGCACTTTTACAACAAAGCTTTCGCGGGGTTACTTGAGAAGTATGGTGTCAAACACAAGGTGGCCACACCTTATCATCCGCAGTCGAGTGGTCAAGTTGAAGTTTCCAACCGGGAGATCAAAAATATTCTAGCAAAAACTGTGAACGCAAATAGGACCGACTGGTCAAGAAGGCTAGATGATGCATTGTGGGCGTACCGTACGGCCTACAAAACTCCTATTGGTACTTCTCCTTACCAGCTCATCTTTGGTAAAGCATGTCATCTACCTGTTGAGTTAGAACACAAAGCCATGTGGGCATTGAAGAAGTTGAATCTGGAATGGGCTGAGGCTGCGAACTTAAGGTTAACACAACTAAATGAACTGGAGGAATTCCGGTTCCATGCTTATGAGAGTGCAGTTGTGTACAAAGAGCGGATGAAGTTTGCCCACGACAAAAAGATCTTGAAGAGAGAGTTCAACACAGATGATTTGGTCGTGCTCTGTAATTCAAGGCTCAAACTGTTTCAGGGCAAGCTTAAATCAAAATGGTCCGGCCCCTTCAAAGTGGTAAATGTCTCCCTGTATGGAGCGGTGGAACTAGAATCAACAGACGGATCTCGGACATTCAAAGTAAATGGCCAACGCATCAAGCATTATTTGGGCATCGATGGTGAAAAGCATTGGGTGGAGCAGCTGGCTCTAAAAGATGGTCCTTGCCCGACCATTGAGTGAAATTGAAAGGGCATCAATCCCGTCGTGCCGCGACGTTAAATCAAGCGCTTCATGGGAGGCAACCCATGGGTGGTAACGCCCTTTTTCTTTTTCTCTTTAATTTTTTTATATTTATTTTATTTTATTTTATTATTTATTTTTATTTTTACAATATCTGAGTAGTGCAAGAAGTTCAAAAGATCTCAACACTTTATGGAAAATGCATGAAAAAGTGAAGGAAAAGCATAATGTGAAAAATGCAGCAGATCTGCGATCGCAGAACTGATCTGCGGTCCGCAGATCCGCCGCAGATCGTAACAGAAGAGTTCCAAAAAAGGGGCAGTTGGAATGCGGTGAAAAAGTTCATTCTGCGGTCCGCATGTTGATTCTGCGACCGCAGAATTGATCGCATTTTGGACCCCCTAAATTTCCTTAATGCACCACATCGCAAAGCACATATGCGATTGCATAATGTGCTATGCGGTGCTTGGTCCACCGCAGATCGCACCGTAGATCTACCAGGTAAGTCTCCTATACACTTCAGTTTAAAATAAAAGAAAAAAAAGAAAAAAAAAATTTAGAACAAAACAAAACAAAAAAAATAGAGAAAGAAAAGAGCAAAGAAGACGATCGAACCCAAGCAAAGAACAATCACCAAGCATCAACACTTTTCGTGCATTGATTTTGGTGTGTGAAACTCATGCTCTCTCTTTCATTCAAACTCATGTGCAAAGGTTTGGTTTAAGTTCGTTGGTGTGGTTGATTTTTGTTAAATGTGGTCGATTTTGGGCTAAGCATGATGTGGGGAAGAGGATTGAAAATAGGTTAGCCATTGTTGGAGCTTAGGGTTGTCTGCTGAGAACGATGCGTTCTGCGGTCCGCATGTCTGATATGCGAACCGCATTTAAATCGCAGACCTAACCCTAGGTCACTTGGAGAAGATGAAGTATGCGGTCACTCTGCGATCACAAACTTGTTATGCGGTTCGCAGAATGACCGCATAAGCGACTCTTCCAGTGGTCAAGACTATTGGTGATAATGCGGTGGAGAATGCGATCGCAGAATTGATCTGCGGTCCGCATATCTACCGCAGATGGTTACAGAAAATCTAAAAAAATTTGAACTTTTTTATGTTCATTTTGCGATGATTCTGCGGTCCGCAGAATGGTTCTGCGACCGCATTATGCATCGCAGATTGAACACTTTGTCAGGCATGAAATTCTGCGGTGATTCTGCGGTGATTCTGCGGTTCGTAGAATGGTTCTGCGATCGCAGAATGGATCGCAGAGTTGACTTTTCTTTGTAAATTCTATGGTTCTTCTCCCAATCTCTTGACATGTTATTCTACCCTTGTGCAGATATGGCTCCGGTACAAAAATGACTAGCAAGCAAGCCTCCTCAAGCAAAGAGACAAAGAGTCGAACATGCACAACCACAGCCCTACCAATCTGAGGAGGAAGAGCTTCGCCCGGAAGTTGATATACATGCTGAAGCCTGGAGAAAGCAACAGGCTGAAGGTGCTAAGTACCATCTCCGTTGGGGAGTTGAGGGGTCTAGGGAGAGGTATAAAGCTAGGCTCCTCCGAAGGTCGCTATTACCTAAAAAATAATTGAGCTTGAATGGGATAACGGAGAAGTACCCTCATATCCTCGCTAACATCAAGCGGAGGAAATGGTTAGCTTTCACTGAACCCCCTGCTGACTACAATGAATCCATTGTGCGCGAGTTCTACGCGTCCTACGGGGCATCTTAAACCAAGCTCCATAAACGTCAGAGGATGTACCTTGATAAGGTAGAAGTTCGGGGCTTTACAGTCAAATGCAGTGCCAAAGCCATAAACAAAATACTTGTCCCAGACTGGGAACATAGCACATCAACCGAGGAGTATACTGCCAAGTTAGCTAACAAAGAGGATGAGCGCAGCTGGATTGCCTCCGTCATTGCCAGCGGGACCCTTGTATGGATACAACCGAGGAAAAAAATCTACAAGGAAAGCTTCTCACGCGAGGGACGATACTGGCTTGCATTCCTCACATCCAGATTGATCCCTATGAAGAATGAAACAGAAATTGCCATTGAGAAGGCTCTCCTGGTGGCTTGCATGATGCAAGGCATCAAGATTGATGTGGGGTCCATAATATTTCAAGAAATGGGTAAGCGGGCAATGCAAGAGGCTACATCTCTCCCTTTCCCGGCATTGATCACCACTTTATGCCAAGCTGCCAATGTCCCGGTGGATAGCCGAAGAGATAAAATGGGTACGGAGGCAGGGATCATTGATATTAACCGTCTTGGTGACG
>MU751998.1:0-28540 GCA_026770625.1 Nicotiana glauca | reverse complement strand
CCCAATTTGAGCCTTTAAACCTTTCTTTGGCCAACTCATTACAAACCTTTCCCCGTTTGAAAAATAATTCCCTCTTTTGAACCCGCCCCTCTTTGAACATTGAGAATGAGGCTAAAAGCCTAAGTTCGGGGTGAGATCGAAAAGTGGCAAGGTTGTATGTTGAGTTTAGGACCTCATGCCTAAAACGTTTGTTTAAACTATTCAAGCTCCAAAAAGAAAAAGAAAAAAAAAAGAGAAAGAAAATATGTGTATAAATTATGGAGTCTAGAAGAGGTGTGAGGTGGTCTTATATGGGGAACTAGATGAAAATGAGGCTATGGGGGTTTGAAAAGAAGCAAAGTG
The DNA here is from genome assembly GCA_026770625.1 of Nicotiana glauca. Classification (NCBI taxonomy): domain Eukaryota; kingdom Viridiplantae; phylum Streptophyta; class Magnoliopsida; order Solanales; family Solanaceae; genus Nicotiana; species Nicotiana glauca. Next base: position 28,198 of record MU751998.1, on the reverse strand, counting down.
CAAAAGAATAAAAAAAAAAAAAAGAAAAAAACAATGTCTGAGTAGTGTTCAAGGAGGGTGAAGTCACTTGTACCCAAATGTCCATCCAACCCGTCCCTAAACCTACATTACAAGCTCAAAAAGTCCTTATGAGACCTCCAACCGATCATTTTTGAATAAGCGATGAATTAAAATAAGGGCAAGCCTATGGTATGAAATGTTGTAACACTTGAAGTTCGTTCTGAGAGTGAGTGTGTTTGCAAATGTTCCCTTGTAAATATTGTGATTCTGGGATTTTCTTTCTGGTGAGGGTATATGAACTGTGAAGTTGAACTGAAGTTGAGCTTTTTGAGTCAAACGAGAGTGCACTCAGCTGAGGGTAACATCTAGTCACAATGTTGAGGCTCGAAGTTCACATGATTGATTAGTTTTCTCTGTACATATTCTTAATCTAGGAAGGGTGAAGCAATTGTAAATACATGCTTGAAGAACTAGCAATGAACACCGTCCTGAGTCACTATTGTTATTTGTAAATAGAGTTTAGAATAGGCTAAGTATGTTTTGCTTGCTTGAGGACAAGCAAGAGTTTAAGTTGGGGGTGTTGATGTGCCGGAGAATTTCGGCACATTTCAATACTAATTGCTTAGGTTCTAGCTTGTTTTAATGCAATTATAACTAATACTTATGTAGATTTGTTACTCTTACAGCGCAAGAGGAAGGGAAGACCAAGGATATGAAAATGTGAGCAAAAAGAGAAGAAAAGAGCAAAATAGTGCACAAGTGCAACTCTGCGGACCATTCTGCGGTCGCAGATCACACATGCGGACCGCAGAATTGATCTCAAATCGCAGAGTTTTACAGAGTCTGGAGCTGAAATTCATGTCAAGAATGCGGTGCAATCTGCAATCGCAGAATCAACATGCGGACCGCAGATGTGCCGCAGAATGAACAAGAAGAAAACTCAGGGTCAGGATGCGATGCAAATCTGCGGTCGCATAACTCAAATGCGGACCGCAGAATGGAAATGCGATGAAGAACTGACCACTAGGGTTTTGGATCTGCGGAGGAGCTGCTCAGAATGCGGACCGCAGACCTGTTCTGCGACAGATCTGCGGTCGCAGAAGTGACCTGGAAGGGTAAAATTGTCCATTTCTGTCCCGAAATTGGTCTCCCTATAAAGAGTTTTAAGAGACTTTTGTGGGCTCATCTTGTCTACTTTTTACACTACATTCCAAGACACAAATATTCTATCTTTTTGGAAGCTTTTGGGTGGAAGATTCTCTCCTTTGTAAGCATTTTATGACATTAAATACTCTTTGTCTTTTGTATTTTAGTATGTGTAGCTAACTCTAAATACTAAGGTTGTGGACCCTAAATGGGTGTTATGTTAATGGGTGTTTGACATTGAATATATGTATAATGGTTGGTTGATATCTATTTACTTCTTGTTCTTCATTTATTGTTGGTGGTTGCAAACATTAACACAAGCCATTAAATTCTTGCTTTACTTGGGAAAGTGGGTTAGAACTTGGTAGAAGTAAATAGCAAAGACTCAAGGCCTTACACCTTGTTTAATAAAATCGCTTAGGGATAAGTGGGTTTTATTTGGCATACATTGATGGTTATTAATTGCAACTCTTTTACATTTGGGAAAATTTAGAAGAGGAAATACTACTCAACTATTGGGAAATATTGGGTAGTTGCGTAGACATCAATTGCATATCAAGAACAGACCATTAGAAATATATCATATTAACACCGATAGCATTACACTTCATTAAAGGGGACACAACCTTGGTTTAATCAATCTCATTAATTATCATATCAAAAATTCAAATAGTTATCATTCCAAATCAACTGTCTTCCATACTCTCGATACCATCACTCTACACACCTGTTACTATTAACCGAGTAGAATTACGATCTCAGTCAGGCTACACACTAAGATAAGTAACCTTTTCACACCTATTCCCTGTGGGATTCGACCCCAACCTTGTTGGGTTATTATATTTGACATCGACCGCCTTACACGAATTATTAAAGTGTAATTTGAGCGTATCAATCTGTCAACTTGACAATTGATTATCTTGATCTTGTATATGCTTTGTTAACCCTTCAATTGCCTTTGTTAAATTTGCGAGTTGTTCTTCAATAGTTGAAGTATTAGTCACAATTTCTTAGATAACCGTTGTGGATGGTGGAGCAAAGCACATATTTTCTCTTACACCATACTTTGAGTGGAACAACTCACGTGGAATGGTTGGAGCAGATCCAGTGATTAAAACATCATCATCACCCTGTGTGATGATATTCTTAGATCTAGAAGGGCTAAGTAGAGCCAATATATTTTCAACAATTACAGCAATGTTCGCTCCTTCTTCCAATTCAGTTGGAAAGAATCATGCCCCCTTTGAGAATTAAATATCAAAGATAGGAACTAATGCAGACGACATTTGAAATTCTTGTTATCCCAGCGAGTTTGCTTTGTTCCTAGTGACAGGTCCTATGCTTTCCATAGTAGCATCCAACAAGTTTTCCACATAAGATGAAAACATAGAATCTGTAGTCTTAGCAGTAGTGAGTTTGAAATCGATCTTCTTAGGAGCCATTTCTGTGTTCTTGAAATTTTATAATTTGAAGAAATGAGAGGTAGAGATTGTCCCACTGGGCGTGCCAGAAATTTGTAACAACAAATTTTTGCGTCGAAAAAAATAAATAATCAAGACTGAAAAATTGCATAACAAGTGTAGTATTTGATTTCAATAAATGGAAGTGTTACAATCTCTATGGTATTCCTCTTATTCTTCAAGAATGTAAAGTATCTTAATGAGCTTGACTTTGATTTGATTCAAGGACTTGTAAAGCTTTATCTTGAATCTCCTCCTTGAACTTGAATTTGGGTTTGATCACGAATAAGTAATTTGATCTTGAACGCCTTGGTATTTGATTTGGCTTTATTCTTGATCTTGAACTTGAACTTGTAGCTTGAGTGTTTGAGTTCTTGAACTTGTAGCTTGTAAAGAAATCTGTGGTGTTTGATCCACGAGCTTTGTGCTTGCTTCTTGTTATCATTTCTGGTGTCTTCTAGATTTATGAAGACCTATATTTATAGTTGTAGAGAGTGGTATGGTTTTGTGATTTGATTGGTCCGTTTGAACTGACCAATACCATCCAGACACTTTGCATGATTTAATTGGCTCATTTATTTGGCTTGGATTGCCACATTACTTGACACATGTCATGATTTCATTAGCTCATTTACTTATCTTGGATTGCCGCATTACTTGACACATGACATGATTTTGTTCGCTCGTTCTTTTGACTTGGATTGCCATATCACTTGACACGTGGCACTAGCTTAGGCTTTAAGACGGGAAATGTCACGCCCCGAACCATGGCCTGGGCGTAACACGACACTCGGTGCCTAACTGCATGTGATCGAGCGAACCAATTGTATGGCTGAATCAACATGTGGTATAACTGTGAGCTAGAGGTAAATATATGATATGATAATCTATTAAAGAGTCTGACTGGAATATCATAAATGCGGAAAATACTGAAAGGGTCTGCAAGTATAAACAAGTAGCCGACAAGGCTAACACATAAAAACCTACTAATATCTGACTAACTGGGTCATAGTCTACGGAGCCTCTAAAAAATACTGAAAATGCTAATTGTTTACCGGGACAAGGTCCCCGGTATACCTCATTAACTGAAATACTATAATGACTAAAACAAAAGTAGACATAAGGCCCCGAAAGACTGGGGCTCACCAATAGCTGATACGAGATGTCCTAGAAAGCAGAATCATCAACCTGAAAATCATTACCTGCATCGCGAGATACAGACTGATGTTATTAACGTCAATACCACACAAGAGGGGGGTGATTTGTGTGGTACCTAATTTTCGCGTTAGAAGAACCTGGTTCTTCTGAGTGTTCTAACTATAGCAATTTGCGGAATAATGAGTACTAAAAGTAAAGTGCACAGAGATTTTACGTGGAAAACACCTGGATCAGAAGGTAAAAAAACCACGACCTACTACTCAGTAGGATTTTCCCAAACTNTTAACTCTAATCCCAGTGTAGCACACAACCTCAACTGTTGCGACACCTTCAAGTTAACTCTAACTTGAATATTCAAAGTACCTTATACAATTGCTTCTAAGAAAGCTGAAAGGTACAATATTAAAACATACTACAATTTAACTAGACTTAGAACAAACACAATGATGAAACTGGTTCTTCTATCTTAGTTCATGTAGCTTCAGACGTGCACACTTGTATCTCGCATATATTGCTTGCAAATCAGACTTGCTCTTTTTGCTCTCAAATATGCTTGACTTATGCGTATGTGCATTACCTGTAAAAGAGAACAACTTGGTTATTTAATAGATTAACAGTTAGAGTTTGATCGAGACTCCAATGCTTATACTTAGTCGATTTGAGTCCTTAACCAATACAAACTCCTATCTGTATCCTAGCTTAGGATTGTGTTCTCTTGTCATAAGAAGACTGTCCTCCTTAGAACTCAATGCAACCTTTTCGATTCCGTTCAGAAGATATTTGTTGCGCAATCTTCAATACATATCTTCCTCACATGCATTTCAAGTGCAATGGTTATGACTAACTGTGTCTTCCAAGATGGACCAGGTCCTTCCCTGAGTTTATTTTTCAATCTTCAAAACTTCAACTGGACTTGGGCCAACAAATTCCCCCTTTTTGATGATGACAAACTCTGTGCTTTTAGAGATCAGAAAACCTGTGAAACTCAGCTGAATTATCAGCACTTAGAAAATTTTCAATTTGTCATAAAGACCAGATTAGGTTAGGTTATAAACATCACTAGTTCAGAAAATGAATTTAAGCACAATATCTTCCCCCTTTTGGCATCATCGAAAAGTTGTATATCTATTGTGAATCCCAGTAATTTAATTAGTACTCATGGCCATTGGGGTAACTGCAAGTGAACACATGCTTAAGTTAATCAAAAATCAACTCATAAAGAATACCTATTAAAAACAGAATTAGCAAAAAGCAAGAAAAGCTGTATTCATTGATTAGTGGGGTGTTTCTACATAGCAGTCCACAAAAAGAAAAACAAAATTGCCAAACCATGAGCAAAAAAAAAATTAAACAGATAGAATCTCAAACTGGGTTACTGAAGGAGGTTTCTAGACTGGTTCACACTAGGACAGGGCATCTAAGGCTTAGAAGAGCTAGAGGGTTGGGTTTGTAGCAAGTTGAGCATCTGTTGAAGCATTCCTTCATTTTCTCCTTCTCCTTAGCAAGTTCATCTCTCAACTCACTTCTTTCTCCCTCCAATTCAGCAACTCTGGACTGAAGCCTTGATATCTCAGCATCTTTTGTCCCAACCTCCTTAACTAAGGCTCTGACCTTGCTATTCACAGGAGTTTTTGCTGAAGAACCAAGTTCAACGAGAGCTGTACTGAGCACATAGTGACAGGCTTGAAGGGTTTTGCTGCCATAATGCTCTTTTCAATTCTGCTTCACTTTCCCTGACCTTACTTCTGGTAGCTCTAACCCTAGGAGCAGATTTTGGTGATGATGATTTGCTCTTCTTGGTTGGTTTGGATGCTGCAGCGGTCCTTTGGGAGGAAGCCTTGCATTTCTTTGGGTCATAGCTGGCTCCCACTTTCTTCAATAAGTCAGCCAAGTTCTCCTCCCCAGATGAACCAGGTTCATCTTGTTGCTTGCTCAGATTCACCAACCCCTCAGCAGCCTCTCCTGATCCACTTCCCCCTGACTTCGAGACTCCCTCTTGCTCATTCCCACAAATAGGTAGCACCTCCATCCTCCTTTTCTTACCCAATTTTGCAGAATCAGCCCCAGACACGTCTTTTGCAGCCCCTATCAGAATATACCTAATTTCTACTTTTTGAATTACATCAACAGGAACAAAGCAAGTATTTACCTCTTTTCGGGTTTCTTGATGTGTCACAGTGTCGGAAGACCCAGGTTCATCTCCTTCACTGGCAGAGATGAAATCATCGGATTCAGAGCTAGAATTTGTGTTTGTTTCTGAGACTTGTTTCCTTTGGCTGGACTGTAGTTTTTCATTCAAGGATTTCCTCGGGGAACCAGTAGCTACAGTTTTTCTTGCCAACATTTTCTGGCGATGGAATCTACGTTTTGGGATTTCTATGGGATGTGAGGCAGATGGGGTGGTGTTTGGTGAAACGGGTGGTGGAATACCAGGGTTGTCCTGGGGGTTTGACATGGTGAAAGATTTCTGAAAACCCTAAGAAGATTTGGATTGTGTGAAGAACGTTTGGAGTGTTTCAGAAACAAAAGAGAGAGAAAGAGGGGATGATCAGGGTTTTTTGTAAAGGATGACGGTTATGGAGTGAATTATTGGGGTTTAAAAGGGAATAATGATTACTCAGATCCTGCAGCCTTTTCAGAGATCAATTAGAGGTATAATCAATTTAGAGTTCCGGTCTCCTTAGAGATTAATTATAATTGCTAAAATTAAGGAGAAGTTTTCGTTACTCCTAGACTTTTAGTTTCAATGAAACTGGTTCAATTTGCCCAACGGATAGAATTGTTAGGACGTTTGGTATATCTAGGACTCTTGCTCACGATTGATAATTAAATTTTTCTAATTGTGCAAAGAATAGAAACATACCTGAACTTTCTCATGAGCATAATTTGATGAACCAGGTTCTTCAAATGAAACTTTTCTTGATTTTGCCTCAAATGCCAAAATAGAAAACTTATAAGAGATTAGTGAGTCACATAAACACGTCACAAGAGTATACTATTTACAGTATGAAACTGAGTAGAAATTAGTCTAATATTCACAATAATTAAAAACTCCTAGCCAAAATAATTATTTTTTTTATTAAGTATTCTGAACTGGACCTTTTAGGTGATCTTAATCATCCCTAACTCCAACCTGTTCCTTTCGAAATTTTCTCTACTTAGTGCCTTAGTGAAGATGTCAGCTATTTATTTATCAGTAGCACAAAACTCTATGGAGATTAGCCATTTCTCATAGTTGTCTATTAAGAAGTGGTGTCTAACATCTATGTGCTTATTCCTTTTGTGATGAACTGGGTTCTCTGTCATACTAATTGCACTGGTGTTATCACAAAATATTGGTATGCACCCTACTTCAATTCCAAAGTCTACTAGTTGTTGCTTAATCCACAGTAATTGAGCACAACATGATGCAACAACAACATATTCAGCTTTAGTAGTAGAGAGAGCCACTGAATTTTGCTTTTTGGTAGCCCATGATACAAGACAGGACCCTAGGAAGTGTGCCATACCTGAAGTGCTCTTCCTATCTACTATAAAACCTGCATAGTCAGCATCAACATATCCAATTAAGTCAAAATTGCTACCTTTGGGATACTATAGACACAGATCAGTTGTGCCTTTCAAGTATCTCAATATTCTTTTGACAGCTGTCAAGTGTGACTCTTTTGGATTTGCCTGGAAACGAGCACAAAGTCCTACACTGAAAACAATGTCAGGTCTGCTGGTAGTAAGATATAAAAGTGAACCGATCATACCCGTATACAACTTTTGATCAACTGATGAACCTGGTTCGTCACTATCTAGCTTTGTGGAAGTTGCTATAGGTGTATCTATTTCTTTGGATTCTTCCATTTTAAACTTCTTGATTAGTTCCTTTGTATACTTCTGCTGATGGATCATGGTTCCATCTGGACTTTGTTTAATCTGTAGCCCCAAGAAGAAATTAAGTTCTCCCATCATGCTCATTTCAAACTCACTTCCCATTAGTTTAGCAAAGTCCTTACTTAACCTATCTGTAGTAGCCCCAAATATTATGTCATCAACATATATTTGTACAACAAGAAGATCTTTACCTTTTTCCTTTAGGAATAAAGTGTTGTCAATTTTACCTCTTTTGTACCCATACTCTAGAAGGAATTTTGACAATCTTTCATACCAAGCTCTTGGGGCCTGCTTGAGACCATAGAGAGCTTTATCTAGCTTGTATACATGATCAGGACATTCTTTGCTTTTGAATCCTGGAGGTTGTTTCACAAAAACTTCTTCTTTGAGATAGCCATTTAGGAAGGCACTTTTGACATCCATTTGATGAAGAGTGAATTCCATATGTGCTTCAAAGGCTATGAGGAGTCTAATTGCTTCAAGTATAGCAACTGGAGAAAAAGTCTCATCATAATCAATGCCTTCCTCTTGACTAAAGACTTGAACCACCAACCTTGCCTTGTTTCTTGTAACTGTTCCATATTCATCTAGCTTGTTCCTGAATACCAATTTTGTTCCAATAACTGACCTATCCTTAGGTCTTGGAACCAAGTGCCAGACTTGGCTTCTTTCAAACTGATTTAGCTCATCTTGCATAGCATTGATCCAATCTGTATCTTGTAAAGCTTCACTCACATTTTTAGGTTCAATGAGAGACAAAAAGGCGTCAAATGCACACAGGTTCTTCAGTTGTGATCTAGTCTTGACTCCAGATGTTGGATCATTGATGATGTTCTCAATGGGATGAGAACTCAAGTACTTGTAAGATCTCCCCACCAACTGGTTCCTGCTAGTTTCTCCTTCATTGTTATGCTGTAGAGGAACAGGTTCAGGTACAAGATTCTTTAGAGAATTTTGTACATTTTCTCTCAGATTTGTTCCCCCTATCAGATTGCCCTGGGTAATAGGACCTGTTCCATCACCCGCTCCTCCTTTTGATGCTGCCTTGACTTGTGCTGTGACTTCGGTCAATTGTCTCACCAGTCCAATGGCTTCATCTTCATTCTCCTGTCTCTCGAAAAGAGTGTTAGATTCATCAAACACAATATGTACACTTTCTTCAACACATAATGTTCTTTTATTAAACACTTTATATGCTTTGCTATGTGAAGAATATCCCAAGAATACTCCCTCATCACTCCTGGGATCAAACTTACCTAGGGAGTCTTTGCCATTATTGTGCACATAGCACTTGCAACCAAACGCCCTAAGATGGGATATGTTTGGTTTTCTCCCTTTAAGTAACTCATAGGGAGTTTTCTCTACAAGAGGTCTGGTCATGCATCTATTAATTATATAACAAGCAGTGTTTATAGCCTCTGCCCAGAAGCTATGAGGTAGTTTACTGGAAAGTAACATGGTCCTTGCCATATCCTCAAGGGTCCTGTTCTTCCTCTCAACTACCCCATTTTGCTGAGGAGTCCTAGGGGCAGAGAAATTATGATCTATTCCATTTTCATCACAAAATTCAGCAAACTTTGCATTTTCAAATTCAGTTCCATGATCAGACCTAATGGATGCAAGTTGATTCCCTAATTGTTTCTGGGTTTTTCTAACAAAAGCAGTGAACATTTCAAATGCTTCATCTTTAGAAGTTAGAAACAGCACCCAGGTAAATCTAGAATAATCATCAACAAGCACCATTACATATCTTTTACCACCTCTGCTCATGGCTCTCATTGGACCACAGAGATCCATATGAACCAGTTCCAACGTCTTAGACGTACTTACCATTTTCTTAGGTTTGAAGGATGACCTTACCTGCTTCCCCCTTGCACATGCCTCACAAACTTTGTCTTCCTTGAACTTGATATTAGGTAACCCTATCACCAAGTCCTTGGAGACTAATTTGTTCAATTGAGTTAGACTGGCATGACCAAGTCTTTTGTGCCAAAGGAGGGGATCATTAATTAACACACTCAAGCAAGTGAGTTCATTTTTAGAAAGAGTTGACAAATCTACAATGTAAATATTGTTAACTCTTCTTCCCTGCAAAACAATTTTGTCAGTAGTAAGGCTAATCACAAAACATTTTGTGGAAGTGAAAGCCACAAGGTTACCTCTGTCACACAGCTGTGACACACTTATCAAGCTATATTTCAAGCCATCTATCAAATAGACATTCTCAATGGAATGAGAGTCTGTCTTTCCTACCTTTCCAACTCATATGATCTCACCTTTCTTTCCATTTCCAAAGGAGACATTACCTCCTTTTAGGTTCTCAAGTGAAAGGAACTGGTCCTTGTTACCAGTCATATGTTTTGAGCAGCCACTATCCATGTACCATATTTGGCTACTCCCCTTCACTTGGACCTGCAAAAGAAAATCATGGGTTAGTCTTAGGAACCCAAACTAGTTTGGGTCCCTTTCTATGGGCAAAAGGATGAATTAGATTTTTCTTTGCCCAACCAGGCAGTTTATGCTTTTCTTGAACAAAGGCTTTGTTCTTTTGACTGGCCTTTTCTTTTGCATTACATTCATCTTTGTAATGGCCAGTCTTACCACAGTGTGTGCAGATCTTATTCTCAGGAAGAGTGAGGTACTTGTTTTTGGGATCCCATTTTGGAGCTTGTGTCCCAAAACCAAGTCCTCTCTTATTGCTACTATGATGTTCTTGCAGCCAGGAGAGTGCATCGGAAGCCTTGTTCCATTTGCATGTTCTGTCTAGTTCATGCTTTACCTTTCCTAAATCTTCTTTTAGGACTTTAATCAATTCATCTTTCTTATACAGTTCATCTTTCATTTTTCCTAGATTTTCTTCTAGAGTGAGAAATGATTGATCAGCCTTTTTCTTTCCTGTCCCTAATTTCAGTTTACTATTTTCAGATCTAAGTTCTAGGATCTTGTTTTCAAGTTGATGAACCTGGTTCTTCAACTCAGTATTTGTGTTGTCACTTTCATCAGCCCTAGACTCTAACCTTTTACATTTTTCTTCTAAGATAACACATTCCCTAGACAGAACATCCTTCTCACTGTTTATTATTTCGGACTCATCTATGAAGTCCATCAGTAGATCAGCCAATTTTTCTTTAGACAAGAACTTAATCTTTTCTTTAAGGTGTAGAATACTTACCTCCTGTTCATCTTCTGATTCTCCAATGGCCATAAGAGCTTGCTCATCTTCAGCTTCATTTTCTGAGTCCTCATCTGATGTTTCTCCCCATGCTGCAACCATAGCTTTAGTTGCTCCTTTGTTCCTTCTTGGTTGAACCTGTTCCTTCTTCCTGTTTCTTCTATCTGCTCTTTCTTTCTTCCATTCAACCTCCCATTGAGGGCAGTTTCTGATGTGGTGATCAGTCTTCCCACACTTGTAACACCCCTCATTGGTTTGTTTCTCAGGAGCCCTAGGTTTGTTGAATGTTGTTCCTTTTGAAGGACCCTTTCCTCTCATAAGATATTTCTTGAAATCTCTGGTTATCATAGCCATTTCATCATCTTCAAGATCTGATCCTTCTGAGATTCTGAGAGCCAGACTTCTTTCTTTCTTTGGAGCATCCATCTTCATGGTTTGCCTTCTCAATTCATAGGCAGTCATATTTCCAATCAGTTCATCCAATTTCAAGGTAGCAATGTTTTTGGATTCCTGAATAGCAGTGATTTTGCTTTCCCAGGAGATTGGCAGAACTCTAGTTAGAATCTTCTCCACCTTGTCTTCTTCCAGGATAACCCTTCCAAGAGACTCAAGTTCATTTGTTAGTGTAGTGAACCTGGTATACATCTCTTGGATAGTTTCTCCATCCTTCATAGTAAAATTCTCATATTGAGAATACAACAGTGTTCCTCTTGACCTCTTCACCTGAGGTGTTCCTTCATGAGCCACTTGTAAAGTGTCCCAAATCTCCTTGGCAGTAGTACAGCCTTGAATCCTGCTGTACTCATCAGGACCAAGTCCACACACTAGCCATTTCTTAGCTTTAGCATTTTTCTCCCATTTCCTTAGATCTTCAGCAGTACAATCTGCTCTTGTCTTTGGAACATCAAATCCTTCAGCATTCTTCTTGGTTGTGGCTAAAGGACCATCAGTGATGATATCCCAAAGCTCATAGTCTTTGCCCATGATATGGTCCCTCATTCTGTTTTTCCACCAGGAATAGTAGAGGCCATTGAAGAGAGGAGGCCTGGCAGTGGATTGCCCTTCCCAGTTCCCAGGTGGTGCACTCATGTTGATCTTTTCCTAAGGTATTAAACTCTTCAAGGATAACCCGCTCTGATACCAATTGATGTTATTAACGTCAATACCACACAGGAGGGGGGGTGATTTGTGTGGTACCTAATTTTCGCGTTAGAAGAACTTGGTTCTTCTGAGTGTTCTAACTATAGCAGTTTGCGGAATAATAAGTACTGAAAGTAAAGTGCACAGAGATTTTACATGGAAAATACCTGGCTCAAAAGGTGAAAAAATCACGACCTACTACTCAGTAGGATTTTCCCAAACTCCACTAAATCACTGAGCCAAAAACTGTATTTACAAAACTCTTTGTAAACCTAAGGATTAACTCTAATCCCAGTGTAGCACATAGCCTCAACTGTTGCGACACCTTCAAGTTAACTCTAACCTGAATACTCAAAGTACCTTATACAATTGCTTCTAAGAAAGCTGAAAGGTACAATATTAAAACCTACTACAATTTAACTAGACTTAGAACAAACACAATGATGAAACTGGTTCTTCTATCTTAGTTCATGTAGCTTCAGACGTGCACACTTGTATCTCGCATATATTGCTTGAAAATCAGACTTGCTCTTTTTTCTCTCAAATATGCTTGACTTATGCGTATGTGCATTACCTGTAAAAGAGAACAACTTGGTTATTTAATAGATTAACAGTTAGAGTTTGATCGAGACTCCAATGCTTATCCTTAGTCGATTTGAGTCCTTAACCAATACAAACTCCCATTTGTATCCTAGCTTAGGATTGTGTTCTCTTGTCGTAAGAAGACTGTCCTCCTTAGAACTCAATGCAACCTTTTCGATTCCGTTCAGAAGATATTTGTTGCGCAGACTTCAATACATATCTTCCTCACATGCATTTCATGTGCAATGGTTATGACTAACTGTGTCTTCCAAGATGGACCAGGTCCTTCCCTGAGTTTATTTGTCAATCTTCAAAACTTCAACTGGACTTGGGCCAACACAGGCCCCGGGCAAAAGGGACGTTAGTACATTTGAATTATACTGGTATGTAAAATAGCTGAACAAAAGAACTGTAAATACTGAAACTGAAAGTGAATTGCTAGCTGATAAACTGATAACTGAACAAGGAGGTAAGGATGTGAATACTCCCTCTTCTGAATGATGAACAACATGTTAAACTGAATATTAAACTGCGGCCTCATGCTATATATATATATATATATATATATATATATGTGTGTGTGTGTGTGTGTGTGTGTGTGTCTCTGTGTGTGTGTGTGTGCACACACTGCGACCTCAGGACCAAGTATACGTATGCATAACTGCAGCCTCGGGCCAATTACAGGTATTCAACATTCAAGAATATAAAATCCGGAACTAAGAATCATATTACAATACATGATACTGAAATAATGAGCTATACCAAGTTACATGATACTGGAATAGTGAATAGGATTGGACTGAAATGAGTATTCATAATAAGTTGATTTGTCATAAATGAAACTCATAGAATATCGAATGATTATGAGACTATGTCATCTAGCGAATAGAAGTCTACTACTATTCAGGGAACTAAGGCATAGTTACTTTCTGAGGAAAATGGTAATGGTCATAATGAATGAGACGTAGGGAGAATCATAGACATTCCCAAACGTAAAGAAGCCTTACATACCTTAACTTCCTGCCCTCGAGCGTAATGCAACGTTTGTCAACCCTTTCAACTTTAATCTATAGCAATACAAGTCAAAGGGATTTCATATTAGCTATGATGCTCGTGTTTTGATCACTTAAGTATTTTATCAAACACTTGGTCAAAATAAAGCTTCATAGTCCTTATTAATGGTGTCTCTACACCCAACAACCCATTCTCTTGTTCCTAGATAAATTCTAAAGTCTTAAATGATTATATCAATATTATTCTTCATCACCCATAAGGTAAACAACACTCTTAACCAATAATAAACACTCAACACCCCAACCCTATAATCATTCATGCTATTCTATCAAGCTCATCAACTCATATCTCATGAACTAGGGTTTATAATCATTAAACCAATGCTAGAATCAATTAGAGGGTGAAGACATTACCTTTTTGAAGTTCAAACCCTTTGAATTCGAGTTCTAGGCTTCCTTTCCTCAATAATGATGTTTCAATCAAATATCTAATGATATGGAGGGTTTACCCATGTTAATAAGATGTTGGAAAATTAAAATTAGGTTAGAATCACCATTAGAACTTACCTTGGGTGGTGAAGGGACCCTTAATAAGTTAGGTTGTTGAGAGCTTTACTTTCTAAAGCAATTTTTCATGTTTTGGGGTTGTGTGGGGACGAAATAGGGCTAAAAATATGACTTTCCAAGTCGTCCACCGCGTCCCGATTGGCGTGACTCAGCCTCGACCGTAGTGGATCGCTGGGACACTGCCTCGCCACCGCGGTCGCGGTAAAACGCGGCGGACCGCGGTGGTTGCATACCATTCTGTAAAACGGGAATAACATTTTGTACAGAGCTCCGTTTGGAGTCCATAATATATTGTTGAAAAGCTATTTCAAAGGCCTACAACTTTCATGCTTTGTATTTTTCCAGATTCCTTACATATTTTCACTAAAACCTTCTAGAAGAAAGACCTTCTGCAAACTTAGTCGATTTTGCTAAATCTTATGCACCTCACTTTCCATCTTGATTCTGAAATAACTATCTCCACCCATAATCATCCCGATGGAACTTCACATGTCAAAAATATATCCTTACTACTCCTTTAACTCATTCACACCTATGTCGAATTTACGGGGTGTTACAGGCAAATAGCCATTTGGACCTTGGGATATTGAAGTGGGCTTATCATTTAATTTATAGTCCAATTAAATGGACTAGCCCAACACATATATTGAATTTTAATAATTAGCACAATTTACTAGCCACAATATTTCTCCATAAAAATTACACGGGGCGCCCTATTTAATCTATACCTATTTTTAAAATTTTTTTTAACTTGTATCCATTTTTTAAAGAACTTCAGCCCCCTTCTATTCTAAAGCCCTCCGCCTAGTGGAAAGCGTTAGTGCATCAATAGGTACATTTCTTCTTTTAATGTGGGATGTCCTCTTCTTTCATTGCTGCAAACTTTTTCTCTAATATTTTTTCGAGATTTATAACGTATATTATATGTGCAGTGATGCTTTGAAATTGAAGCCAAAGTAGAAATATACTGTTGATTTCATGACGAAGTAAAGATATCAAGCTATAGAATTCTTCTAATGTAGAAAAAATTGTTATTTCTAATATTTTTAACTTGACGATTTCTTCTGTGTGATATGTTGAGTATATTTCTGCACACACTACGTAAATGTCTTACATGTTCATAGGTTTTATTGGCTCTTGTGATGTTTGCAATATTCAATTTGGAATAAGTACAGTTTTTGCTATTTAGTACGATTGGATCAGATAGCATAAAACATGCTGAAGTTAATCAAATATAGAACAAAAACTTCAGCTCACAAAAACTTCAGCTCTAGAGCTGAAGTTACCCAGTTACAAAGACAAAACTTCATCTCTAGAGCTGAAGTTCCCTAGTTACAAAGACAAAACTAGAGCTAAAGTTCCCTAATTACAAAGACAAAAACTTCAGCTCTAAAGCTGGAGTTCGCCAATTACAAAACAAAAACTTCAGCTCTAGAGCTGAACTTCATGCCCGGTTACTAGAATGTTGAAGTTATCCAGTTACAAAGATAAAACTTCAGCTCTAGAGCTGAAGTTACCCAGTTACAAAGACAAAACTTCAGCTTCCCCAGGTCTAGAGCTGAACTTCAGGCCCAGCTCTAGAGTTGAAGTTACCCAGTTACAAAGACAAAACTTCAGCTCTAGAGCTGAAGTTACCCAGTTACAAAGACAAAAATTCAGATCTAGAGCTGAAGTTCCCAGTTGCAAAGACAAACTTCAGTTTTAGAGCTGAAGTTCCCCATTTACAAAGACAAAAACTTCAGCTCTAGAGCTGGAGTTCCCCGGTTATAAAGACAAAAACTTCAGCTCTAAAGCTGGAGTTCGCCAATTACAAAGCAAAAACTTTAGCTCTAGAGCTTAACTTCAGGCCCGACTACTAGAATGCTGAAGTTTTGCGTGATTGCCTTTGCTACTTCAGCCCCGTATGCTGAAGTTATGCAAAAAAGCGGGTACGCTTGTAATTTTTTTTGCAAAGCGAGCACAAGTTAAAACGTGACACAAAAAGCGGGTATAGATGCAAAAACTCCTATTTTTTTGACTAATGTCTTGAATTTAATATGATATAAATTATTTTATGAATTTAAATCCAATAAAATTTAAATGCTTGGGAGAGGTTCTCCCTTCCAACTTCCAATATATATCCCTGCAAACTTATGAAGTGGCAAACGCACATACCAATCCCTCCATCCAACAACGGTGAGGACCTGAACATGAGGAAGTTCCCATTTTTGCGGCTTTTTGTTTGGGAAATGAGAAATACGTCTACTCCGCGACTTAATCAAACATTCAAATCATAGATCCACACAAGTGATGCAAGCATGTTCCGAGAGAGAGTCAGGCGAGTGATACTGCCCCCAGCTCAGGAGGTAGGTACATAAAAATGTCACTGCCGCCACTGCACTTATTTTTCCTTAGTAATTTGAATAACTGGTAATTGCAGAATATCGATAAGTTGGAGAAGGTTATCAAAGAGGGAAATTACTATGGAGCTCAACAGATGTATAAGTCCACTAGTGCCAGGTTGGTACGAGATTTTCCTTTTTATTTAAGATTGAACTCCCTGTATTTTGTTAATAATATCCTCCCCCGCACTATATTTGTTCTCAGATATGTGTCTGCTGAAAGATACTCTGACGCCTTGAATGTTCTTCAGTCTGGTGCTTGTTTGCAATTAGACAAGGCCCAGGTTATATTTGTGATCTCTTCTACTAGTACCATTTAATTTTGACCACCACCAGGACCGCTTTTTTAGTAATTTAACCTTATCAGGATTCTTCTTTTAATTGTATTGTTGATCTAGACCCTTCTTGACTTTTTGCAGATTACCTGTGGGTCAGAGCTTTCTTTGCTGTTTGCTGAAACACTTGCAAAAGCAAAAGTTTCATATGACGAAGACACTCTAGGTTAGTCGTTTTTATATGTTACGGTTATTTTTCCTGTATTATGCATTTATATTTGTATTGTCATAATTTTTTTTCCTAATTTTGTCATTATACAACGGAAGAAAAATAGAACAAAATGAAAGAAAAAGATCCATATAGGCAATACCAATTAGTTGGGATTAAGGTTTAGTCATGTTGGTATATTCATTTTTGGTCCAATGCTAGGAGAATTTTTTTCCCAGTAGAAAAATGTAGCGAATTTCTAATGTTGGAGAACCTGAACTATTGAATATTGGAATAAAATCAGTTCAAATTGAGCAAAATGGATAGTGAAGATTCATATAGTTGAACTCTTCTATTTTGTGACTAAGGCATAGTATTAGTAGTAGTAGTTGTTATTGCTGTAACCTAAGCACATAGAATTAATCTAGAACAGTCTAACAGACAACTTCTTACAGAACATCCTAACATATAACTGCATTAATTCTCTTAATTTTCAGCATATAATATCTACTGCTTCATTGCCATATAGACTATATGGTGTATGGTGTAGGAATATGTTCGAAGTTGAATTGGTGAAGGGGTAACGCCAGGAGCTCTTTGTGTTCTGTTGCTAAAGTGAAAATTCATAAGAGGAAGATTCAAAGAGGAGTGCACGGAGTTCCTCATCTAGAATTTACGTATGACATGGAAGGAATGGAAGAGCCTTGAAGGAGTAGATGGATGGGTGAAAGTGGAGTAGTTATCAAAAGGAGGCATATTAGTCCTTACCAAATCTACTCTATCTGCCACCATGACATTTTACAAGTTTTTATCTTATCCATCTTCAAATTCTTTGAGGTTGGAGAAGTTCAAGAGGGATCCTCTGTGGAAAGGCGAGGAGGATAAACGGAAATATTGCTTAATTGGATGGAAGAATATGGTTGTCTCTCACAGATGTGGCTGAATTGGTAGTCTTACAATTATCCATTTTCAATCAATCATTACTCAGGAAAATGATGTGGAGGTTTCAAACGCTGAAGTAGCTTTATGGATGCTATTGCAAAGAAATATGGGTGCCATGTTCATGTGTGCTGGTCAATTGGTATAGCATATGTAAAAGGAATGGAAAAGACGCGGATCATTTACTTCTTCATTGTGAATTTATGGCCGGGCTTCTAAGTTTGGGATATTCACTGTTTAATGTCACTTGAGTACTCCTACTATATGGAGGTAAATTCTGTGATCTGGAGATCAGTAGGATAGAGAGAGAAGGAAGGTTGCGACGAGCTCCTTTTTGTCTCTCTTGGATTATCCGGAGGAAAAGGATGATGTTTACTTAAATAGATGATCAAGAGCTTCTTCTTATGTTACTATATTCTGGTGTAAAGAGAATGTTCCCACTTTGTATAGACAGTTTGATTGATTGTTCAGAAGCTGAATGTGAAACACCCATAAACCTTCATATAAATAGATTCTGGTGATAAAACATGATAGCCTTTTGGATATTAGAACTGAAAGAAGAGTACTGTTTCCTTAGAATGGTGAGGAAGAGATACTAGCTCTTCTAAAACTGAAGTAGCCAATTAAATCATAACTTGATTGTGTTGCTATCATTTGAAAGCTAAATCAAGCTATGGCGCCTCTTTTTTTGTTGTAGTTGTTCTTCCCTTTTTTTTTGGTTTCCGTTTTCTAATGTTAATTGGGATTCATATAGCCGACCCCGACTTGTTTGGGTTGTGGTATAGTAGTTGTTGTTGCTGCTAATTTAATAAGGGGTTTTAAGTGTTGAGTTGGTTTATAATTAATTTTCCTTAGATCGTGTCAGGAAAATTTACAAGAAGTTTCCTCGGCTTTCTGTGCCACAACATTTGGACCTTGCAGATGACGATGACTTGCAAAAACTTTCTGAAGCCATTGCCGCAGCCAAAACACGAGTAGAAGGCTGTTCTTCCTTTCTGAAAGCAGCTATCAAGTTAGATACTCTTTCTTTTGTTGCAGCCAATCCACAGATCTTATCCATGTTTATGCTCTTCTTTGAAAACACGGCTGTTTCAGTTGCTGAAGGAGTTGTATACTAGCAGTATTTGACTATGTAAAATGAGATACTCTTACACATATACCTCTAAATTCAAAGGGAGATGGATTGAAGTTAATATGTTGTTATGTGAGTAAAATTAATAGGAACTGAACATAATACTACAGAATCCTGGAGTAGCACTGTCTATAATTAGATTTTACTGGAGCAGGTTGTATAATTTTCATTTATACCTTTGATGCAACAACTTTTTCCTGTGCTTGTGGGATATTCCCTTTGACTCACTAGTCATGCTTCTTTTCATCCAGAGACATCATTTTGATAAGGATGTCCAAATTCTTCATGGCTCATGATTGTATCGAGTCTTTTGGATAGGATTGTTTACTAGAGTCTTATTCTTTGTGTTTAGCCCTTCGATATAGTAGATTAACATCCTTGATGCACGTGTTTGTCCTTCTGCAAGCCTTTTATCTCGTCAGAAGTACATATTCCTTTTATCATGCAGGAAGGGATAAAAACTGAACTATGCCTTGTTTGTAGGTGGTCAGCAGAATTTGGTGCGCATAGATATGGATCTCCAGAGCTGCATGACATGCTGGCAGATTATATGTATTCAGAGTCTCCTGAAGTGGTACATTATAGAAGCTGATGCTCTCTAGTTCTTGGTACACAAAGAAAAAGTGCTGTGATTCTGTTTCATTGGTCATTACTTTTTGATTTTTAAGGGGGGAAATTAGGCCTCAGAAGACAAAGATGACTTGTAAAACTAGTAGCTGCTAATAAAACTTATTATGTTGTTTAACTGTCTTGTCGCACATCATTTGGTAGCTTAAGGAAATCCACTCTTTACTTTTTTTCTTTTTCAAACTGTGAACAAATATGGGTTTTCATTGATTAATAAACCTGGATTTGATGGGGATTTTCCTGAAACTTAAGTTATTTTGACTGAATTGTAGTCAACATTATTGCATCCCTGCTTGCTTTGCAGGACATTGGTAAAGTATCTTTTCACTATGTGAGAGGAAGGAATCCGAAGAAATTTGCTTCAGCTCTTGTAAATTTTATGGGCAAGGTAAGGTTTGGCTGTTCTTGCTAGTATAATTTTTCTGATATATATTTATCACTGGACACATATTAAAAGCTCAAAAAGGTGGAGTTACATTTTCAATATTGACTGCTAGGAAGATCTTCTTGTCTACCAGGAATTTGCTTAAGAAGACAGTTTTCTTATGTTTTTGTTGCTTTTTGTCAACAGTGACCTATTAACCACCTGTATGATTTAATTTCAAACCGAGTATAACTCATAGTGTTTAACATGCAGTGCTATCCAGGAGAGGATGATTTGGCAATTGTACGGGCTATCTTGATGTGAGTAGCTTGCAATATAGTGTTTAGTACCTTGAATTTGGTGGCCCTAACTAAGTTATCCAACTTCTGTGGGTGCACACTCTGAACTTTACACTTCGACAAACTTATGTTCAGTCTCCCAAGTCTGTATTCTCCATAAAATTTTTGGGCATTTACAACTATCTGTGACTACTACACATTTAGACTACTGCACACATATAGTGGATGCCTGTATTGCTTCTGTCTCTCCCCCTCTTCTGCTGACATCCCATGAACAGCAGATTGCATGTACTCTGTTATCTGGCTTGAGTTTCTAACTGTTTACCAGAATACTGAAACGGAAAGTTAATGTAACAGTGACATAACTGTAAAAAAAAAAATTGAACATAGACCTGCATCCTCAATGAAATGTTACAAACAGGTCCTCGAACACAATGCTAAGGGTAATATCCAGATCTAGTAAAAGCAGTATGTGATGGCACTGAAAAGCAGTGACTGAGTTGAAAGAACATTAAAAACAAGAATAAAAGGAGAAAGAAAGAGAGACAAAAGGGTTATGGGTGGGAAATGAGCACCAACTTTGAACCAGCAGAGCTTCTGCAGCTTCTTCTTTGAAGTTCAAACCAGGTTTTTCCTTCCCCTGTTCTTCCACTCTTTCTTCTTTTTCATCTTCATATATGGTTCTACTTGTCCTTTAAACAAGGTTCGCTACTCCTTCGAACCAGTTTCTCCTACTTCTTCAAAAATTCAAGTACCAGTTCTTAGTCGTACGATTGATTTACTAAAGCAATGTCGATAAAAGTTAGTTTCACTTCATAGTCGTGGCATATGTTGCTTACTAAAGCAATAATGATGTTTCTACTAAATATAAAGAACACAATTAAAAAGAAAAATAGTAAAACAGTAGCAATGTTTCTAAGGTATAGGTTTTTATCTCTGTATTTCTCTCTATTTATTCTAAAGCGACAAATATTTATTCTTTTGAAGATTTTGTTTGGTCCTAGTGTTGCACAATCGTGCCAATCCAAAAAAAAAAAATTGAAAAAAAAAAAAAATCATTACACAAATGTTGCAGCATGTATCCTGGCCGTGTTTGTGTGCGAGAAATGTCTTAGTCAAACAGGTACCTTATATTTGGTGTCTTTGCTTCATAGGCAGCTCCAACAGTAATTTGCCCCATTCTAGTAAAGAATGCAGTGAGAAGCCTTTGGGTTGCCTGGTAGTGCAGCTACCTGCATGCTCTTTTCGTTTTAAAGAAACTATTAGTTCAGTTAAGCTGTACATTCTCCATGAAAATAAATTGGGATGAAATAACATTCAAATTGGCCTAGGTACTAAAACGCTGTTATAAGAACGTATATCCACACCTTGTTTCAAAATGGGACCAATACAAGTGCTGGTGAGTAGTGACACGTGATTTTTGTCTTTGATGCGAAAGTTGATCCAATGGTCCTATAGTTATCTCTTTGGTTTGGCAGGTACTTGTCTCTGGGAAACCTAAGAGATGCTAACAAGCTCATGGATGAAGTGAAAATGGAAGTGGAATTGAAGAATCTTAACTTTCCTAGCTCAGAATTAACCCAGTTTGTGAACTATCTCCTCCTGACGTAAGTTCCAATCATGCTTTGAACACTAATCGATTTTTCAAGTGTTGAAAGTAAAATTTCTTTTCTGCTTCCCTTTGACGCTATTAAGCTCTGTCATTCACAGTTCACAAACTCAATTCATGATACAGGTTGCAGAGGGATGCTTTACCTCTGTTTAATATGTTGAGACAAACCTACAAGTCTAGTATAGATAGAGAATCCACATTTAATGAAGTGAGTTTCCATCTCTAATTGAGATATTTCCGTACTTTGTTATATCTTTTCACATGTTTCTCTTTATAGCTATTGTGAGCATAAAAATAAAGACTTCTCTTTCAGATTAATGTGATGGTTTTCCTCCTAATGTTTAGTGTTTTTGTGGTTTAGTTGCTAGATGAAATTGCAGAGAAGTTCTATGGCGTTCGACGTAGAAATCCTCTTGAGGGGATTGGAGATTTCTTCAAGGTAATGGTATTCTCACATAGGCAGTTAGGCAAAATCCTAATAGTCCGTCTGGAAAAAGTATGTGGTTTTGTTTGCGGAACATAATCCCCCAGGTACACTTGAAATACTTCCTTGAAATATACACATCTTCCCTGAAATAATTTACTAACGTGAATGGGTTTGGTTTTCCTTACTAATCAATGAGAAGTGAACTTTCACTTGCTCAAAACTGGTAAATAGCGATCAAAATCCATTACACCTCCAAACCACTAACTCTATGGCAAAGAGTGTTTTGACCAGCATTGGCGATAGTTGTACCAAAGTGAAGCACATATTAGTTTGGTGGAAATCAAACAGTTATTTTCAGTCCATATGTTTAGTGGAGTGAGGTGCATAGTTTGGACCATAGTGGTATTGCGTTGTAACGAAAACACAAGCGTGATTAGCCCGATGGTGAAATGCCATTTATGTATATAGGAACTTTTAACCTTTTTCATGTTGAATTCAAATTGGCGCGTGAAACGCTTTTTAATGTTGCAGATGATGGGAGGCGAATAGGATGCGACACAAATCTCTTCAATGTGATGCGAGCTCCATCTAAATTGTGCATTCTGCTCCTTTGCGTTCAGAAGGAAGACTCAACCTCAATTATGCGTTCTTCTGGTTGGCTTAGTAATGGAGCAAATTTCTTTTTCAAATCAATATTCTATTACCCTCGCGTCATTGTGTTGTATTAGAAGTGGTTATTTTGATGATGAGAATAAACGGGTCCAGAATGTGATATTTTTTAAGATGCAGTATCTGAAAATTAGAATACAAAAACGAACTTGAAATCAAAATGTGCTCATCTTCGTGCTTTATTTCCTCGAAATTTTTTGGAGTTAGTAGTGCGTGTTTACGAAGGGAGTGAAGAGACTGATAACCAGAGACCAGCACTAAGATAAGATATTAAGTCATGTGCAATATTAGTATGTGATATCTGTTATAAAACAATAAAAGAAGGAGAATAGTATTGCAGAGAAAAGTAGGGAGAGAGAATTGTTATTGATTTTGGGATGAATTGCAATGAAATAAAACATTCTATTTATATGGAGAAAATGACTTAGCCACCAAGTAACAAACCCTAAGATCTCTCCAAAATATAGACATCCACCTTAAATAGAATTCTATTTATAACACTCCCCCTTGAATGTCTATTCAACAGATAATGTGTCTTGTTAAAACCTTAACTAAAATAAAATCCAGTGGGAAAAAAATCTAGAAAAGAAAAAAGAGTACACATATCTAACAATACGCCTTTTGGTTGCCTCATAAAAAACCTTGCAAGGAAAACCTAGTGGGACAAAACCATGTAAGGGAAAAAAAGTGCAACGCGCATTAACTCCCCCTAATGAGAGCATCAATTCACATCTTTAAGCATTTGCATTCCAATCTTGTGCACCATCTTCAAAAGATCTCTTGAACGAATTTGTTTCACCTTGAAATCATCATTCCTAATAGATGTATTGTCTCCATATGATCTTGTTGGAATTGTCAATTCAATATCTTCACATAGAGGTGAAAACTCTTGCTATCATATTATCATGCATATAGTTATAACAAGATACATTTGTGTACAAATTACACGGAGAAAGTGATACTTCAAGATCAAGAATTGTATATGCTTCAAGCAACTTAAATCCTTCACGGATTGTCATATAAGTTAAGTCATATAATCCATACAAATAGACTTTAGATTTGTATCAACTTTTCATGTCATGCGAGACATATAAGATACATAAAGGTGATAGCACACACCATTGTCTTTATACTTTTAAGTGTTTGAACTACAGGTCCAAACCTACTTGTCTTTCATATGAAACCAAATTCCACTTGAATTGTTTCGCCAGACTTAAGATACTCCTATATATTTAGTGCTATAATCAATGTCGTCGACAAACATTTTATGTCGGTTCCAACCTCCTTATTTTTCATAAAGACATAACATAGAGATCTCTTCATTCATGTATTTAGATACTTGAATCTCTCATGAGATTTTATGAAGTGTTATTTCATGTGATCTTCTAGATCACTTGCCTCCTTTATTATGATCGTTTTGATCATCTTCTTTATCAAAAAGTTTATTTGAAATCGATTGTCTATATGCTTTAAACGTACCATAGAACTTGTCCTTCTAGGATTTAATAAGAGCATTTGCAATGAGAATATAGTTACTTTCTTTGGGCCAACAAATGCGTCTGGCATGCTTTACAATATATTGCAAATGAATTATCTTTTATGAACTTCAAGTTCATATTATTTTATTCGAGGATCTAGATGTACAAATGATAATTCATTCCATGTAACTTTTTCTCAACTGTTTATCATGTCTCCCCCTCATGTTAAAAAAACTAACTTGTTTCCTCAACTTTGAGAACACTTCTTTGTGCGTTATAGTGTTAATCAAAATGTACACCGCACATCAATAATAATAAGATGGAATTATTTGGTTCCTGACCCTGAACCACTTGTGAGGGGAGAAAATAATATACTTTCGTATATAAAGTATATCAAACTGATATATATAACTTTGTTCTCATAAGCAATAGTTTAGCTATTAAGTGGAGGCACTCAATAAATCATTTTGCTAAACCAACTGTGATGTAAACCAACTTATCAAGATGAGCTTCTTGAATAAAAATCTGAAAATTATGCTCGAAATTAAATTATTGAGCAAGTTACCTCGCAAACACCATATTGCGGGTTAATAATAATCGCACATGCAACCATATCATAGATGCATCTTATGTGGTATACATGGCAGGTAAATGAGCATATATTCACCTTTGATATTTTCAGCATTCATGGGATTCAGTCCCAATTTTAATTGGTCTATTGATTATTGAGAACTGGCAACGTAAGAGAATTCATAAAGAACTTTCTCGTTTTTTAATACTTACCCATGTGAATTCTTTATTATTTTTGCACATCATACTTAAATTGATATGGCTAAACCAATTATGCCAACTGAATAAATTATCAATATTGATAAACTTCAGATTTACACCATGACGTGTGCAATAATTATCAATAAAATTCAAGTTTATTATGATATGGGTTTTTATATCGATAAATATCCACTCTAGTGTGGTATTATTTTATTTGTGTAGTACAAATTGGAGAATAAAGCGAGTAGTTTTTTACGTACATATTATCCCGCTACAAGTAGTAGTAATAGAAGATATTAAATCTTTCCTTTATTTATAGTCTCAATATAACCAGTCGCTTTCACGAATACTTTAGAAACTAAACAAGTTTCTTTGAGATTTACTACAACACAAAGGTAATCAATTGTATTTTTCTAAAATAGTAATAATTGGCTCTTCCAGAGCTCTTAATTTATTTGGTACTACCACATATTCATCAACATCCATATGGTGAATATCTCTTTTAAAGAAAAAGTTATACCATTATGGGTATGGTTAAAATTATATGCAAGATCTATTTCTTGCACTACCGTTGTCTTTTAATAATCACAATGCCAAAATAATTTGGAATGCAATAGGTACGTGACCAATAACCATTCATGCCATAATAATGACATTATTTTCTTATATCATCTCAAACCTCTTTTTAGAGGTGAGTGTGGTATATTCACTACCACTAGCACGTTCATATTCTTCCAATAATGAATATGTATATGTAAATCAGATGTTGTCAAATTCATATCATGAATGGACCATAATCATCTATACGTGCTTTACAAAATCTCATATCAAATCGATGACAAATTGTAACGACCCGACTGGTCGTTTTGCATTTTCGAACCCCGTTCCCTTAAATGATACTTTCCGCACTTGCTTTAGCTAAATTATGACTTGCGAGGACGGGTGGTTCGAAAGTTAGAAGAGTTCTGAGCGAGATTAAGCCTAGTTGCTTCTTTAAGTTCCTTTAAAAAAGGCCAAGTTTGACTTCGGTCAACATTTTGGGGAAACAGACCCGGAATCATGATTTGACAATTTCTGAGGGCCCACGGAAAAATATGGGACTAGGGCGTATGCCCGAAATTGAATTCCGAGGTCCCTAGCTCGAGTAATAAATTTTTTATGTAAAATTGTTAAGTTTAAGTTTCAAAGAATTAAATAAACTAAGAAATCATTGTTTTCATAGGTATCGGGTTTGGATTTAGATTCCGAAACTTGGTACAAGTCCGAAATATCAGTTAAGACCTACCCGTAAAATTTGATGTCAATCCGAGTAGTTTAAGGGCGTTTTGACCAGTTGAAGAAGAATTAAGAACTTGAAGTTCAATGAATTGATTCATTTGGTTTTGGGGGTTGATTCCTTGATTTAGCGTTGTTTTGAGTATTTCGAGGGTTCGAGTAGGTCCGCCTCGTGATTTCAGACTTGTCGGTATGCTCGGGCGGGGCTCGGGAGCCCTGAGCGTCAAATGGTCGAGGTTCGAGTGAAGTTGAAAACTTGGAAAAAAACTTCATCTGCTGCTTATGTCATAACCGCTTCTGCGGCTCTTGGACCGCAGAAGCGGTCGTTTTATCGCAGGAGCGGAAGGGGCCAAGACCAGGGGAAACCGCAGAAGCGGACCCCTGACCGCAGAAGCGGACCCCTGACCGCAGAAGCGGTCCATCCGCCCCAGGCCCATAAGCGCAGAAGTGGTGGCCTTTCTGCTTAAGCGGACCCGAAGAAGCGAGTTTGAGACCGCAGAAGCGGCCCAGGCCCCCTTGGCCTTTTCCGCAAAAGCGGCCCACTTCCGCAGAAGCGGGATTCCCTCCGCATAAGCGAAAATCGCTGGGGACAGAAGCTCATTTAATACGAGCTCAAGCTCATTTCTTCCACATTTCTTTAAACACTTAGGCGATTTTGGCAATTCCAAAGGGGAAGTTTCCACACATCATTGCAAGGTAAGTAATCCCCGCTCACTTTTAGTTCAAATACATAAACATTAGGTAGATTTAACACTAAAAATTAGGTAAAATTTAAGAGATTAGAGTTAGACCTAGGGTTTAACCAAAACTAAGATTTAATCCTATAATTTGCTATGAAATCATATATTTGTGATCCTTAGGCGATAGAGAACAACTTCATTCGAAAAAAATGTTGGAATCCGGGTACGTGGGCCTGGGGTCGGAATTTAGGAAACTCGTATTTATGGTTAGGAAATTGTTTAAATAACTAGAATTCGACCTCGTAAGCTCTTATTGACTAGTTCTTGCTTATTTTAATTAGTTGGTGCTCGTTTGGCTACAAATTGAGGGTTTGGGCTTATTATTGATATCGAAAGTGCACTTCGGAGCGATGTGAGTCTCCTTTCTAACCTCATAAGAGGGAATTGTCCCCTTAGAATTAATATTTGAGTGTTTGTTGCTAAATGCGGGGACTACACACGCGTTAGGTGACGAGAGCCCGTGCGTAGCTGCTACAATGTTAAATGTCCGGGTAGTTTAGGACCTACAACATGCCTATTAAATATATCTCTTGTGTTAAATTGTTGTTATGAACAGCTAGTGTGTACTAGAGACTTAAAAAAGGGATATGAGCATATTTCTATAGTAATTGAATTTGAATTGGTATTTTGACAATTTATGTGTCATGTGCGTGAACTTGATATTTTATCCTTATTTGTGGATCGGGCCGATCGCCTCGGTATGAATAGATCCATCTATAGGTGCGACGTCGACCCTCGGCAAGTGCACAGGTTATTTCTGTTGGTTCAGGTCGTCGCCTCGGTATTATGTGCGAATGTTAATTGTAGAAAAGCTTATACATGCTTTGTGTTGCCATTATCTCATATGATGAACTATAAACTTGATGCTGTAAGATTCTTGA
>MU751994.1:131432-168875 GCA_026770625.1 Nicotiana glauca | reverse complement strand
TTCTTTACTGTTGATTCTTATTCTAAGAAAGCTTATTATATTTTTTGGTCTCTTGATTATCAGTAACCCGATTTCTTATTCTAAATTCTAGTTTTGACCAAATTATCATTTTTGGTTAAACAACCGTGGCATTAAATAGTTGTACCGGCAATATATTTTTGTAATAAATGCATTTGTACTATGTTGGAATTCCTCCTCATATATAAAAGGGACCCTTATCATTTTGTAAGAGGGACATACAATATTCAATATACAACAACATTCTCTACTCTCTAAATTAAACACATTCTCTCTTGATTCTATTATTCACATTTCTTGCTTGCATTTATTGTATTTTATTAATTGTTCTTCATTTATTACTCATTATTGTTCATAAAGAGCTCTTATCAAAGCTCCTAGAATTGTTAGCCATTCATCAGTCGTTCACAGCCTAAAGCATAGTTCGACCTCGAGGCCCCGTATAAGCTAGCTCGAGGCCCCGATTCTCAGCCACTCAGTTTGCTTGACACACTCCTTTCAAGCTCTAACCTTATTTTCGATTAGCATCCACTTCCTAACAAACTAGTATAAAAATAAATCACGTATTTTTAGAACCACAAAATCAATCTAATTGTAATTACCATTTTTCAAGGTAAACAGTTTGGCGCCCACCGTGGGGCTAAACATAATAGTGATTATTTTCTTGCTAGTTTACTACATAACGCAAGTTATCTTTTACACTTTTTCTTGTCCAAGAATCTTTGATTTCAGGTCAAAATATCTAACTCGCTAAACGCACATGAAAACAACGGTCTTGAGGACCATCGAGAGAATGGTGTAGCTGTTCCAAGTATTAGTGAACCACCACGAAACCGTGAGCATGCACCAAAACTAATTCCAATGGACGTGGTCTCGTGCAACGCCCAACACGTCGACCTAAGCTCCCACACTAACAGGAGTATACGCCAAGAAAACCAACAAGAAGCTCAAAAACCTCCGCTTAGGAGGAACAAAAGGTTAGCCTTCACATTATCTTCAAGATGTTACAGGCACAACAGCTAGTGATTGCTCAACTGCAAAGCCACCAAAAAACACCTAGCACAGTAGCACCGAAAACGGCTCGTCAAGCCGAATAAGTGCTAGAAAGATCAAGCAACAACGGGTCAGCAGCTAACCCCGCCATCCTAAAGATGCT
Organism: Nicotiana glauca; assembly: GCA_026770625.1. Classification (NCBI taxonomy): domain Eukaryota; kingdom Viridiplantae; phylum Streptophyta; class Magnoliopsida; order Solanales; family Solanaceae; genus Nicotiana; species Nicotiana glauca. The sequence goes on along the minus strand of MU751994.1, from coordinate 167,701 downwards.
CAAGGACCTCACAAAAAAGGATCGAATCGGGCGAGAAGAAGATAGAAGCCAATGACAAGAAGGTGGAGACCTACAATTCAAGTGTCGAGCGAATTTCGGGCGCACCCCCGATCCTGAAAGGTGTAGATTCAAAGAAGTTTGTACAAAAGACATCCCCCCAAAATATTGCTCCAAAGCCCATCCCGAAGAAGTTTAGAATGCCTGATCTTCCGAAGTACAACGGAACCTCGGATCCCAACGGTCACGTTACTACTTACACTTGTGCGGTGAAGGGCAACGACCTGAAGAACGACGAGATTGAATCTGCCCTGCTAAAATTTTTTTGAGAAACACTTTCAAAAAGTGACACGATGTGGTATCACAACCTAACCCCAAATTCGATAGACTCGTTCGCCATGGTGGCAGATTCTTTTATAAAGGCACATGTCGGCGCCATCAGGGTTGCTACAAGGAAATCCGACTTCTTCAAATAAAACAAAGAGAAAACGAGATGTTGTGGGAATTCATATCTCGCTTTAAAATGGAATAAATGGAATTACCGCCAGTTTCTGATGACTGTGCAGTGCAGGTGTTCAATCAAGGCTTGAATGAGCGAAGCTTAGTAGCTTCGAAGCAGCTAAGGCAGAACTTGGTTGAATATCCTATCGTGACTTGGTCGGATGTCCACAACTTATATCAATCAAAGATTAGGGTCGAGGATGACCAACCAGGAGCCCCATCAGGCTCAGTATATCCTAGAAGCTTCTGGCAAAGGAGCCAAAGCCAAACAAGGAAAAATACTAACCATACACTGAAGATAGAAGAAATGCCCCAAGGCGTAACATACCCCGAAGTGATCGAAGGATAGATCGAGGTCAGAATCCTTGGGGACTCGTGAGCAGATCCAGATTCAACATGAACACAAGACTGACAGAAGCACCCCGATTGTCTGAATACAACTTTAACAATGATGTTTCGGACATTGTATCCACCGTCGGTAAAATTAGAGACACCAGATGGCCAAAACCTATACAATCAGATCTGTCACAAAGGAAACCTAGCTTAGTGTGCGAATTTCACGGCACACACGGTCATAGAACGAAAGATTGCAGACAGCTCCAAGAAGAAGTAGCCCGACTACTCAGCAAAGGACACCTCCGAGAGTTCCTTAGAAACCGAGCCAAAAATCAGTTTCGGGAAAGAGAGGCATACAAGAAAAATGAGACAGATGAGCCACAACAGGTCATCCATATGATCGTTGGAGGAATCAACATCCCGCAAGAGCCCATAGTCAAAAGAACAAAAATATCCATCACCGGGGAGAAGCGAACTCAAGGTTACATACCCGAGGACGCCCTCACATTCAGTCACATTCAGCGACAAGGACAATGAGACCCTATCTCAGCCTCATAACAATGCAATGGTAATTTCTTTTCTTGTGAATACATTTCAAATTAAACGTGTGCTTGTGGATCCAGGTAGCTCGACCAATATCATCAAGTCGAGGGTGGTGGAGCAACTTGGACTGCTGGACCAGATCGTGCCCTCCTCTCAAGTCCTTGATGAATTCAATATGGTGAGTGAAATGACGAAAGGGGAAATCATATTCCTGGTCAACATGGCCGGCACAATCTAAAATGTCAAGTTTCATGTCATCGAAGGAGGAATGAGGTATAGCGCCTTGCTCGGAAGGCCATGGATACACTGCATGAGTGTAGTACCATCAACTCTTCATCAAATGATGAAGTTTTCGATAAATAACAAAATAAAAATTATGTAGGGAGAACAGCGTGCAACAAGAAAGATGTCGCGGTGCACGATATGGCACTGGCATCGATGCCTTCAACATCGAAGGAGCTAAAGGATAAGAACATAGGGAAGAAAAACTCACGAGATACATTTTCGGCTACACCCAAATGAACGAACAAAGGACCATACCGCATCCCCAGAGCAAGCGGTTAAAGCATATCGAGGCCCGAAGCGGCGTCACCACTAAGGTATAATCATCTCCCTTTTTATTCACATCTTACACTAACCTATGTGTAGGTATCTTATCAGAACAATCGAAGCGCTTTCTAGACTAAAGACCTTAGGTTTTAAAGCATGCATTGCACTCTCTTCGTTCGATCGGATTTTATCCTAAGAATATTTTATCGGCAAGGTTTTTAACAAGGCAACATCTATATGCTACCTAAGGAGAACTTGACAATTATTCAAGGCTTCTCTTCAATCAACCTCGAATACTGGGGGGCATTCCCCTGGGAGGTCACCTTCTAGGAGAAGCCAAGATGAGTCAAAAAGGGGTCTCGATAGGGAAATGATGTATCGGGCCAAATAGTCAAATGAACCGTGTCCGCATAGAAGAACCAAACTCTTGACAACAAAAACATGTATACTCTTACCAATTAATCAAAGAATATTTTTCCTCTATCAAAATGCTTTGCGCTTTTTTTTTTTTACAAGAAACGGCTCCAGGGCCAGAAATTTCCCAAACACTGGGGACTGACATCAAAACCTTGAAGCCGTATGACCTCCGGGTTGGAAACTTCAAACTCGTAAGCCCTCAATGAGGCAACACCAAGTTTACAAAGAACGACTTCAGAGCCAACTTCGATGTCTCAGGGACTGTCACGTACTATTACTCTATCAATTCAAACTCAAAGCTATAAGACCCCATAAGGGCAACCTCGAGCTCATAAGACCTTCATAAGGCAGTACCAAATATGTAAGACCTCAAGCAAGGCATGAGTTATGGTTTTACCAAGTAACCAAATCTATAAGACCTCAAGTAAGGCATGTAAAAATTTGTAAGACCTTACAAAAGGCGTAATCCCGATTTTAAAGTTAAGGCTATATGTTCAAACTTGTAAGACCCCTAAAAATGCATACCCTCGATATAAACACCAAAACTACTTCACTCAGGGACTGAAAGTCTAAGGCCAAACACATGACTACGGTGAAAAATGCTCCGGCCATACTAGCACGGCTTGGGGATGCCCGACCGTCGCCATAAAATCACAGGCCTTCAAATTACTTCAAAAATACTTTGAAAATAACCGGTTAATCAGGATACCCTCGGCATAAGTAAAAAAGCTTCGACCATGTCATCTCTAAACAACAGGCTTCAAAACATTCAGCCATCGAGCGAAACCTCCCGAGGTGCTGATTTATCGCTGCATAAATGGCTCACAATGGAGGTTCTTATCGAACCGTCAAAAAGTCAAGAGAACACAAAAAATTCAAAAAGTCTTTAGCGAGGGAAAAATAAAGCTTATATTAATAGGTCGTACCGACCCAATGCGTAAGAGCCAAAGCGCCAGGCTACATTAAAGATCGTGCCGACCCAACGCATAAGAGCCTAGATGCCAGCTTACATTAGAGGTCGTACCGACCCAACACGTGAAAGCCTAAGAGCCAGCATGAAATTCAAAAACTTAAGGGTTAATGAGCTCGAGTTGAAATCCGACTTGAAGATTGAGCCCAAAACAGTTAGCTAAAAAATGACCAACGGCAAACGCGTAAGAGCGTACGAGCTAGCCCAACAAGCCTCAGCGCTGTATTATAAACCTAAGGGGTTCTTCTCGAATCCCACTTCATCTGGATAATCATTGACAAACTTCAAAATCGGAAGCAAAGAGAAGTGCATGAAAAATGAAACCGAAAGGCTTCCTTTTATACGTATGTGTGAAAAAATACAAACCTTCATCTACAATGTTCTCTAAGAGCGTTATGCACAGAATTAGAAAAGAAAGGCCTAGTCTACGTTGCCCTTAGGGACTCAGGCCCGTCAGCCTCTTCCTCATTATCTTCAGCATCGGACAAGAGAAACTTGGTATCACATTCGTCTATCTTTGCCTACTTTATATCTTCCGAGAGATTGAAGCCCCTAGAATGGATCTCCTGGAGGGTCTCACTCCGAGATTTGCACTAAGAATATTCATTGCTTCTACCCTCTCGATTGGAAGCCCTTATCAACTAAGCTCGAGCGTCAGCGACATCTTTTAATAGACGACCACTTTCTTGTCAGCCTTAGCTCGAACCTTTTTAGCTTCAGCTTGGGCATCCATAACCTCAGCCTTCATCCTCAAAAGCTCAGACTCGAGCCTTGCAACCGTGCTCGTTTGGACTAAGCTATTTTCATGAGCATTTTGGAGTTGCACCTTGAGGGCAAAAGCCTTGGCCAAAGCATTCTTCTTAGCCGCAACTTGGAAATTTGCCTGTGTCTTTAGCTCATTATAGTCATACTTGGCCTGACCAACTTTGCCCCAAAGGCGTTCCAGATCCTCCATTTTTCTCTGCAACTGAAGTATCAAAATATTAATCTCTGAAGATAGAAAAGGAAACGTGCATCACCTCAAAACAAAAGTTACATGTTTCTCGAGGTAAATTTCATAGTTTCGGCTTTGACTCACCTCGTACTGCAGGTATGTCAACTTCTTTACCCTTTTTTCACTAAGAAGCCTAAGGGATTTCTCCCCGTCCAAGGCTTTTCGCAACTTGGCTTCACGGCTCAGACTTAAGCTTGTCAAAAGCCTATGAAAAAAGATGTCAATAAGAAAATGAAAGTGCAAAACTAGAAAACCAATACAATCGACCAAAACTCATCGTAAAACAGAGCCCTGAGCCTCATCAATGGCTGAGCGCACATCTAATGGCCTGGTCTCATCGAACCTAGTAGGACCACTCCTGATGGGAATACGGTCGTTCGATAACCCACTCAATTTGGGCGGCCCCTGGACTTAAATTTCCCTCGAAGTACCTTCGCAGGAGAAGAGGAAGGCGACAGAAGATCCTTATCTCTCGAAGTACCTTCGACGGGAAAGGAAGACGACGGCAAAGGAAGAACCATTTTTCCAAGGCTAGAAGCCTCAGTTGCTGCAGGTTCAGTTGATACATCTTCTTTGAGCCTCCGAGCAGGCTTGCCTGGCTAGGAGCACCCTCGTCCTATGAGGAATCCTTCCGTTTACATCGCTAGGAGCACCCTCGTCCTATGAGGATTCCTTCCATTTGTTATCAGTCCTAGGTCCCGAAGCCAATGATCCTTCCTCCTCCCCGAGGGGGCACGGTCTCATCTCAAAAGATTCTCCAATACCAGCGATGACGGAGTTAGTACACATAATAGAAAGTACCCTTCAAAGAAAACAAGCCACATAGCACATACCGTGGTGTTTTGCCTCCCATTTATCCTTGGATAGATCTCGCCATTTACGCTCATTGTAAGTCAAGCAAGCTAACAGTTTTCGAGACCGATCGGCCATATCGGGAACCTCGTATGGCATCCACGGGATTGCTGCAAAGAAGAAGAAAGCGTCTTTACAAAATCCGCTCCACCATGGACAAAAATAATAAGAACACGGGTCTACCACTTACGTGTGAAATTCCGTTTCTTAGTAAATGGGAGAAATTCTACGGGGATATTATCGATTGTCCACACTCAGATGAATTGACTCATCCACTCGGTCTCTATCTTCTTTATTACTGGAAACAAAGGTCCGGGTGGATAGACGTCATAAAGTAATCAGGCTTCGATAATGCAAGGGCTAGACAATCTAATGAGATGACTGAGGGTGAACTCGAGCCCAGCTTTATCTGCAAAATACCTTATCATCAGCAATATCCTCCAAAACAAAAGGTGAACCTGTGCTAGGGTAACCTGATATCTTCTACAAAATTCGAGCACAACCCTGTCGAGAGGGCCCAATGTAAAGGGGTACGTATATACCTTAAAAAACCCTCGACATGGGTCATGATGCTTTCTTCCGAGGAAGGTACCTGCAGTACCACCTTCTCTCCCCATCCGTAGTCTTTCTTGACTGCCTCGAGGCGTTCCTCCTCTATCGATGCGATGAACCTCGATGGATGCTCCCAATGGCCCTGAACATTGGGAGCTCTCTCTAATGTAAAGTCCCTCATCGAAATAAAACATCTCGAAGTTAAGTCACGAAACACCGGCGGTGTAACATTGACCGGGCACGAAGCAGAGGTGGAACTCTCCTCCTCTTGGTGAATAGATTTAGACGTAGCATCCATGGATATGGTAAAATAAGAGAAGGAAGATAAAGACTTGGGCAAAATTTTTGGGTATGGTAAGAGAACTGGTGAAAAGAATAAGAACTCTATACAAAGGATAATTACTCAAAGTAGCGGAATCCTCAAATAAGAAATGAGCAAATGCATATACAGAGCATGCAGTGACTATTCACCTATCCTGAAGGCTAATTAATTCTGACCATGTCAGTACCATTTTTGGGTCAGTGTATGAGTGGGGCCACCTCGATCACTTTGCAGCCGTGTCACATAAATAACATTGTCATACAACGCTGGGGAGCTATTGGGATCCCGAGGATTTGTGTTATTACAGAGCATCGACTCTAAAAAGGCTATCGACTTAATCTTTACTCCAAGTATGGTCTCTGAAGAGCCAACATAAAAGTTCAAAGACTAAATGCTGAAATATGAAATTCGAAGACTCAAAAAAGAAAAAAATTTTACATTCCCAAAAAATATGTTTACAAGGGGGTGTCTTTAGAAAACCTTCCCCCCCCCCCCCCCCCCCCCCGAGAAATTCATACATAAAAAGAAAAGGGGAAGACGACGTGAGTCTATTCTTCAACCTCGCTACTCTCTGGATCATCTATGGAACCCTCGTCTGAATTGGCTGAAAATGCCAATTTTTCCTCCAAGATTCGGGCTTCATCTATCTCAGCTGAGAGATCGATGCCTTTGGCACTTTCTTCATTGAGAGCCTGCCTCCTTGCTTGCGAATGAGCGTAAGCAATAGCCTAAGTCAACTTCTACTCGGCCTTCTCTAATATCTCCCGGGCTCGTTCATTCACAGGGGCGACATCTTTCATGTATGAAGACACATTTTCTTCGGCCTCGGACTTGGCCACAGATAGTGCAGTAGTCTCCTTCTGAGCATTTTGAAGAAGTCCCTGGACCGATGCTAACTCTATTAGCAAAAGATCTCTTTCTGAGGCCACGACCTCATTTTTCCCCATTAGCTCAAGGATCTTCGCATCCTTAGTTGCAGCCTCTTCCTGAAGTTGCCCCACGAGGTCATCCTTTTGCCCAATCTGCAAAGGCAAAAAACATTGGTAAGGATCAAGTTATAAGAATAAAAAACGAGTTCGTAGATGTCGTGTTACCTGCTCAGCAAGTCCAGCCCTTTCCTGGCACACTCCCTCCAAACTCACCTGAAGCCCGCTCAACTTTCCCCCTTTCGGGCAGAGGATGCCTTCGACTCCTTTAGCTTCGAGGTGAGCTTCTCGATCTCCTTCCCACGACATGAAATCTCATCTGGAAGCCTAGATAAGGCATGGTCATAAATTTTCTTAGCCTGAAACAGAGCGGAGAAGTTAAAAAACCAAAGGTAAAGATTGAAGCGCAAATGTTATGTAAAAGAATATCACCTATCATTGAAGCCTCTCCGCCTCATTGAGACCAACAGGAGAATCAAACTCAATGTCCACATCGATACTATTGAAGAGGTCTCTGATCATATACTCCCCTACATGAGAGGCCTCTACACCGACAGTATCCGGGTCCTGTGCATCCCTGATTTCACCCGGTGAGTACGAGGGTCCCAAATTAACGTCACTCAGGGCATTAATTTTTCTAAGGGCCTCATATTTCCCCTCAAAAGCTTCAGGTTCAGGCCCTTCGAATTCACCAGCAACTGGTTCACCGGCACGGACTATACCATGTCCACCTTGAAACTCGAGGACTGTGTCTGCATCTTCCTCGAGGGTCTCCTCTGCACGGATTTTGTCCATATCGACCACCCCCGATTTGGCGGCCTTTCGCCTAACAACTTGCTGAGTATCTGCGCCTCGTCTCGTCCTTTGTACCAAAGGGCCTTCATCATCATCACATATTTCCTCGGTACGGGGACTTGCCACAGTAGCCAAAGTCGAGACCTTGGCATCAGTCTAAGGCCGATGAACTTTAGGTTTCTCTGATTTGGGATACTCAGCCAATGTGTCCATCTTCCTCGTCTTACCCTTATCGGGTTTTGAGGTCCCTTCCTCACCATCAGGAGATAGTCTCATCAAACTCCATTCCCGAGGCCTACACAAGTGTGATGCATCAAACTTACCACCATAAAAGATATTCATAAGCAAACATGGTAAAGAAGCAGTAAAAAGCATACCGTAGTTCTTGGCCTGCCACCGCGTGCTGGCCAAGTCGTGCTAAGAATGCTCGATATAAGGGAAAACAGAATTCAACTATCTGATCCATCCCGATAAGTTCTGAACTGTGCCAAGATACCAAATAGTGGCTGCATAATCAAAAGAATATCATTTTCAGTAAATGAAGAAAGGGAAATAAAACGTGCTCGAGGTGGGGGCACTTATGCTTCATATTCCTCTCCTCCGGGAATGAAATCTTATTAGCCGGGATGATGTACAAGGTCCTCACTCGGACAAACCAGCTCATCCATCCACGGTCCTTATCCTCATAAATGCTCGAAAAGAACGTCTTTGCGAATCGAGGGTGAAGCTTGATCAAATCTCGAAAGAGACGGGGGCTATATAGTCTGACCAAATGATTAAGGGTAAAGGTCGTACCCTTGATGTTGTTGGAAAAATATTGGAGCATATAAATGATCCTCCATAAAGAAGGATAGACTTGGCTGAGTTTCACCCGGTACTCACGACAGAAGTCGAGAATCACCGGATCTATCTACGGGGAGGAAGGATCCGAAGAATCTACAGGGCCTAGTGTAAATGGGTATGTATACGTGCTGAGGAAGCCAAACTTTGTGGTCTACTATGCTTTCCTCGGGATTGGGGATCTCTACTTGAACTGCTGCCCCCTATCGGCAGTCTTTCTTTACCCTATGCGTATCGGTCACCATGCTAATGTACCGAGATACGGGCTTGCATCGACCCGGAGTGCAAGGGGGATTTTCGATGGCAAAATCAGAAGATGTATCAAAATGGTTGGGGGTACATGCTTAACAGTCGGAGGTATTTTTGGTTTGCCCTTGGATGGGCGTGATGAGGAAGTGGCGCCCTCTTTCTGAGGTACCATTCTAGAGGTGCTAGCCATGACTACAAAAAAGAGGGGTTACTGAGAAGGAAAGTGAAGAACCAAGCGCAGAAGGAAAAGAATGTAGAAGATGGTGACTTTTGCTATAGAAAATTGAAGATGTTGTAAAAGTGTGAATAACAAAATGATTGAGGTATTTATAGAAGCTATATAGGCAGCGTTTGGGAAGCGAAAAGGCCGAACCAATAGTGGTTTGTGGGCTTCTCGATAGTCGTGTTGACAGGGGCTTCTGTGCAACCTTTGAATCATGGCATTTAATGCTTTGATGGGCTGACGTCATGATGGTAGTATTGAAGAGCCAAGAATCTAAGAAACACGGGGACTATCTATATATGCTAAAATCATAGGGTCTAATTTTATGGTAATTATGACACTTCATAAACGCGTCTCCAAAGGTTCGAGGTAAAGGTTGAGGTTCAACCCCGAGGGGTTCTCAACGTTTGACCTCGGGGCAGTGCTAATCTGTAGTTATGATAGAAAAATAAAAAGTTCCCAAGGCACGTGTTTAAGGCTGACCAAGTTTATTAGGCTAGTACTAGCCCGTACCATGGCATTAAATGGTTGTACCAACCATATATCTTTGTAATAAATGTATTTGTACTATGTTGGAATTTTCGCTCATATATAATGAGGACCCTTATCATTTTGTAAGAGAGATATACAATGTTTAATATACAAGAACATTCTCTGCTCTCTAATTTAAACACATCCTCCCTTGATTCTATTACTCACATTTATTGCTTACACTTATTGTATTGCATTAGTTGTTCTTCATTTATTACTCATTATTGATCATAAAGAGCTCTGACCAAATATCCTAAAATTGTTAGTTTCATCGGCCTTTCACAGCCTATACCATAGTTCGACCTCGAGTCCTTGTATAGGCCAACTCGAGGCCCCGATTCTCAGCCACTTGGTTTTCTTGACACACTCATTTCAAGTTCTTACCTTATTTTCTAGTCTGATACTAAGCATCTATTGCCTAACAAACTAGCATAAAGACAAATTACGTATTTTTAGAACTACAAAATCAAATCTAATTGTAATTACCATTTTCAAGGTAAACATTAGGAAAGTGGAATTTATATAGCATTGACTATCATAACTATCCCCCAATATCTCGCCAATCTGTTGCTAGCCCTACTAGCTCTTCACGTACGTTACCTAAAGAATTTGTGCGGCTCTGTAATTAATTCCATATTTGTATTTCTACGGTATTTACAGATCTTCCAACTTTAACTACAAAAATTTCGGTAAATTTCGACCGACGTCTACCAACCAACGTTAGCCGGTCAAGAAAGGCGACCAAAAAAATTGATCAGCACAGATGAAAGCTATTAAACATTATTTACAGTATTTTAAATGCCATACTGACCAAGGATAGTCTGCAAAAATTGGTGCAATTATTCGGGAAAACATTACCGACCGACATTGGTCGGTATATTGGTCAAATATTTGACCGCAATGGTCAGACTTACTTAGTCTAAGTGTTTATTTGGTTACCGACCAACGTTGGTCGGTTCTATAACCCTCGTATTTAAATTATAATAATTATATTATTTATTTACAATATTTTATAAATTTGTGTTCTAGTTACCGATCAAAATTGGTCGGTTATTACAGGAGAATATTTTACCGACCAACTTTGGATGGTAACTATAATTTCTGGAAATTAACCGGCCAATGTCGGTCGGTTCATAGATCAAACATGGTCAAACATTCAAATCACATTAAAATTTACTATGTAAATAATAAAATATAATGTCACAACCCCGAATTTCCACATTCGGGACCGTGATAGCGCCAAATATTTTACTTGCTAGGCAAGACAACATTAGAGAATCTTTAAGCCAAATTTTCATTCAATTTCAATAAGTAAAGTCAATTAAACCAAAATGAACTAAAACTGAGTGCGGAATAACATAAATGTCCATAATATCTACTACAATCCGGATCTGGAGTCACGATTCACGAGCTTCCTAAATTTCTAAAAACATGGTCTGAAATAAATGCAACTGTTTAGAACGAAAAGAAATAGTAAAATTGTCATGACCCAAACTGATGGGCCGCGACAAGCGCCCGAGTCCTACCTGTCGAATACCCCTAAGCATGCTTCTAAGATATAAACATGAATAACATCTGCTAAATTATGAGAATAACATACATGAGAGAAACCTGCCAAAAAGGCATATGTATATATACATATAGAATATGTAGAGCAAACCGATAAGGCTGCTATAAACAACTATATATCCAAAAATGGAAGCCGGAAAGGCCACATACTATCCAACTATGCATACTGTCTACAAACCTCTAATAGAATATACAACTATACAAGGACGGGACTGGGCCCCATCTTATCTGTATATGTATACACGCATATCTTACTAAAATCAAAAGCAGCTACGGATCAAGTGGAGCACGACAACTCTCTCTGTTCAAGGATCCTAAGAAGGGGGATCACCGGTTTGTCTACCTGCACCTGCGGGCATGATATGCAAGCATCGGAAAATAGGGCGCCGGTACGAATAAAGTACTTAGTATGTAAAGCATGAAAAGCAATACATAAGAGACATAGATGAAACATGGAACAAAGAATTCCGCCTGTAATTTTAAATAACGTTGTAAATTCTGAAACATTTATAATGTCATGCACATACGTATAAATATCGTGTTGTGCATAGGTATAGGTATACATAACATCATCAAGCCTCTAAGGACATCCCATCATATCATCTTGACCACTGTGGGAAAAATCATCAACATGTACCAACTGATCAGGCGGTGGTGCATATATAATGCCGTAACCTTTTTTTCCATATCCCATATACATATAATATACACGTATATAGCACCATCTGGTCATGGGTCAATGTACATGCATAAATAAATGAAATATATACAAAAATATGTTAATAAGATCAATATACCTTTTGGATAAACTTTATCAACTATGTATTATTTTGAGACCCATGAACAGAAGATACAATGATATGTCACATGGGAATAAAAAACATAGACACCCCTAGTACTTCTATGAATAGAGTCACTTATAAAAGTTGTGCATTTGCTCATTAGGCTTGTTTCATATGGGTCATGCCAAAATGAAAGAAGGGATAGACTTAAATAAACCCGAGTCAATTCTCTCGACAATCCCTCTAACACACTTTAATTGCGACAAAACACATGACGACAATATCGGAGAAGGAAAAATCCGTATAATATTCTTGAAAACATTGCACTGTACTCCCTTATAATTGCAAAATCTCACGTTGCTTAAGATGCTATAAAATCTCACGTTTTGAATTGTTGAAGAACCTATAAAATCTCACATTGCTTATGAAGTTTATCTCGCTGAAGCCTTTCTTGGATGTAATGCCCTTCATTTTGAATTACAGATGGAATTCTTAGTCTCGGTAGTGTGGGCCCCACCTTTCAAGACTTGGTGTCACATTTTTCCTTAAAATGTGCCACCTTTAAATCCTTATTAAAATTCATTAGATGAGAAGGGAGTCTTGCCATGTTGGAGAGGTGTTAATCTCATCCAAATTCTTTAATTAATAACTCAATCAATTCCTTGATTGACTAGGTAATCTTCCATTACCCAATAATCAATAATTACCTACACAAGTAAGAATTATCTCAACTTACTTGAAATACTACTCACTTTTAACATACCTTATACACTTTACTATCATGGTCATGTAGTACCTTGTATGACACTAGTCCATAAATACCGGGTATTATAGCTCAGACGTATTTTATCCTAAATTTAAAATCTTCCAGGAAACTCATTTTCTTTAATTTGTTTACTCTTTAACTTTCACTGCACTTTGCTTATCGCTTGTTATAAATAGCATAAGTGCTTATAACCTTAAGATAATCTCATCCCAGAGTCTACGTTGATTAACTTACGACAAGCTTTTACGTATGAAGTGCGGGATATAACATCCTTCTCCCCTTAGAAACATTCTTCCTCGGATATTTAACTTCCCTAGGATCTATACAAATCTTGGCAGAGTCGCCTTTGTAATGGTACTAGTGTCAACCCTTTCTGTAGAATATTCAATAATTCAATGTCACATAGGACCACAATCATCAATAACGACAATGGCCTCACACGCCCAATGATAGTAACTAACACAAGCATCCATACACGTACCTTAAGGTTGTGATGTCTCCTTTGATTCTTGCCCTTGAAAAGGAAATAAGTGAGGATATTTAGACTCCATGTCTTCTTCGGCTTCCCAAGTGATTCTTCCATATTGCTATTTCTCCTACATACTTTCACCGAAGCTACATCTTTAGTCCTCCATCTTCGAACCTGTTTATCTAGTATAGCAATAGGAGTTTCCTCATATGATAGTTGTTCTATGACTGAACATCAACAACTGATATGACCCTGGAAGGATCTCTGATACATTTACAAAGCATCGACATATGAAAGACTACATGCACAGATTTCAAGTCAGAAGGCAAGTCTAACTCATATGCTACCTGGCCTACCTTACGTATGATCTTATATGGTCTAATGTATCGAGGGCTAAGTTTTCCTTTCTTTCGGAACCTCTTATTTCATTGGTGATACATTTAGTAAAACCCAATCGTCAACCTGAAACTCTAAGTCTCACCATCAATTATCCTCATAAGACTTCTGACGGCTTTGAGCTGCTAATAGCCTTTCTTGTATAAGCTTAATTTTATCGATTGCATGTTTTACCAATTCTGGTCCTACTAACATAGTTTCCCTAACATCGAACCACCCTTTAGGCAACCTACACTTCCATACGTAAAGAGCTTCGTATGGAGCCATCTGAATACGCAAGCGGCAGATGATCATCCCAACTGCCCTTGAAGTCTAACACACAAGCCCGTAACTCAAGTTTCTAAAGGGTATGCTCAGCCTATCCGTCTATCTAGGGATGAAATGTTGTATTAAGACTTACCTGAGTTCCCAATCCTTTTGGAAGGACCTCCAAAAATTAGCTCTAAAATGAGCTCCTCTATCTGAGATAATAGATATAGGGACACCATACAGTCGTACTATCTCCTTAATGTAAAGCCTTGCATAATCCTCTGCATAACATGTTGTCCTAATGGGCAGAAAATAGGTTAATTTTATAAGTCTATCAACAATCACCCATATAGAATCGAACTTACATTGGGTACGAGGTAAGTCTACAATAAAATCTTTATTGATTGCTTCCCACTTCCAAGTCGAAATCTCCATAACCTACAATAATCCACCGGATTTGTTATGCTCAATTTTGACTTGCTGATAGTTAGGGCACTGAGTAACGAACTCTGCTATATCTTTTTTTTATTTTGTCCCACCAATATATTTCCCTGATATCATGATACATCTTTGTTTCTCCTTGATGAATGGAATAATAAGAATAGTGAGTTTCTCCCATGACCTACCGATGCAGCCCTGCAACATTAGGGACATATAATCGTCCTCGATATCTGAGGACCCCATTTTCTGTAATCTCAAATGGTATGTTCTCCTTCTGAGGAGTTTTATCATTATAATGAGCTAACACATTATCCTCGTATTGGCGTTACTTCACTTTGGTTACTAAAGAGCATGTTGTCGTGTCCTGAATGGAAATTCCGGTGCCACCTGAATCCAATAATTGAACTCTAAGACTAGCTAGCTGATGAATCTTATGGGCTATTCCCCTCCTTGTTGGCTGTAAATATGAAAGGCTACCCATAGATCTACGACTGAAGGCGTCGGCTGCTACGTTCACCTTCTCCAGATGGTATAAAATATCAATGTCATAGTCTTTAAGTAGCTCAAACCATATCCATTGACGCAAATTCAATTCCTTTTGCTTGAAGATATACTGAAGGATCTTATGATCCATATAAATATCAACATGAATGCCATACAAGTAGTGACTCCACATCTTTAGCGCATGAATCACTGCGGCTAACTCAAAATCGTGGGTCAGGTAATTCTTCTCGTGATTTCTTAGCTATATAGAAGCATAAGCTACAACATTAGCATGCTTCATCAGTACACAAACCAATCCAATGCCTGAAGCGTCACAATAGATAACATAACCGTCGATCCTTTTTGGGAGCATTAAAACTAGTGCTGAAGTAATATATCTTTCAATGACTGGAAACTCCGTTCGCAAGCATCAACCCATTGAAACATTGCTCCCTTCTTAGTCAACTTTGTTAAAGGTGCTGAAAGAGAAGAAAATCCCTCCACAAATCTCCTGCAATAACCTTCCAAACCGAGAAAGCTAAGAACCTATATCGGTGTCGTGGATCCAGGACAAGTATTTATTGCCTCAATATTTTGTTTATCAACCAGGATATCTTCACTTGAAATGACATGCCCAAGGAAAGATGCAGAACTTAACCAGAATTCACACTTAGAAAATTTTGCATACAACTTTCCTTTCTGTAGAACTCTGAGCACAGTATGCAAATGGTTTGCATGCTCAGTTTTTGACCGAGAATACCCCAATATATCATTAATAGATACAATTACAAATAGATCTAGAAAGGGTTTGAACACACGATTCATCAAATCCATGAATACTGTTGGGGCATTAGTCAAATTGAATGACATAACATGAAACTCAAAGTGCCCATATCTGGTCCTGAATGCTGATTTTGGAATATCCTTCTCCTTATTACTTTCCTTGATATAAGGAATAAATCTACCTCTCGACAATTGCCTTTCCACTCCAAAATTGGCTTCCTTTTAAATTGGAATCAGACCATCTTTCATCTACAATCAATGCTGGCATGATAAGAAGCCAACCAATCCATACCCATTATAACATCAAATTCTACCATATCTAACTCAATTAGGTCCGCTAGTGTAGATCTACTATGAACTTCTATTATACAATCTCTATATACTCACATAGCTATCATTGAGGCCCTAACAGGTGTAGACACCTCAAAAGGTTTAGCCAATTCAGGTTTTATTCTAAACTTACTAGCAACCAATGTAGTAACATATGATAAGGTGGAATCTGGGTCAATCAGTGCATATACATCATACGAGGATACTGATAAAATACCTATAACAATATTAGGTGATGATTCTTGGTCTTTTCGTCCTGCTAATGCATAAATGCAATTCTGAGAATCGCTCGAGCTAGATGCTCTACCTCTGCATCTACCACGACTCGTTGATTCTTGTGAACCTTGCCTAGGGGCGTACTGCTGATGACGAACCAACTAGAGATCCCGCTGAATAAGCTATACTTGCATTAGCTTCAGCTCCATAAACCAATGAAAATGGTGTTTCTCATGTACTTGTTTTTGCTGTTGTACGGTATGCCCATAAAACACGTAACAATTCTGGCCAATCGGGACGGACCAAGTCGCAATCCCCAATGGTGCTCTACCCCACGCTCGCTATCCGGCGTGCAAGTCACCTCAATATAGCACTATGATGTGCAATCCGGGGCTTCAAACCCTCAGGATATCATTTACAATCATTACTCACCTCGAAGCGGTGAAATCCCTAGTTCGTGATGCCTTTACCCCTCAGCAGAGTTGAAAGAACTAAAGGATCAGTTCAGGAACTCATAAATAAGGGGTTCATTCGGCCTAGTGTGTCACTGTGGGGTACACCGATTCTATTTGTGAAAAAGAGGGATGGCACCCTGAGAATGTGCATTGACTACAGGCAATTGAACAAAGTGACAGTGAAGAATAAGTATCCCCTACCTCGTATCGATGATTTATTTGACCAGCTACATGGAGCGAGGGTGTTCTCCGAGATTGACCTCCATTCGGGCTATCACCAGCTGAAGATTAGGGATTCAAATATTATGAAGATTGCTTTCAGGACTAGATATGGGCACTATGAGTTCCTTGTTATGTCCTTTGGGCTGACTAATGCCCCATCAGCGTTCATGCATTTGATGAACAGTGTATTTCGGTCGTATCTGGATTCATTCATGATTGTTTTTATTGATGATATTCTGGTGTACTCGCGTAGCCAGGAGGAGCACGCACAATATTTGCGGGTTGTACTATAGAGATTGAGGGAGGAGAAACTTTATGCAAAGTTCTCCAAGTGTGAGTTTTGGCTTGGGTCAGTAGCTTTATTGGGGCACGTGGTGTCCAGCGAGGGTATTCAGGTCGACCCGAAGAAGATAGAGGCGGTGCAGAGTTGGCCTAGACCGACCTCAGCCACAGAGATTCGTAGTTTCCTTGGGTTGGCAGGTTATTATCGCCGGTTTGTTCAGGGATTTTGCTCTATTGCATCGCGCTTGACCATGTTGACTCAGAAGGGTGCTCTATTTGTATGGTCGGACGAGTGCGAGGAGAGCTTTCAGAAGCTCAAGACAGCCACGACTCCAGTGTTGGTTTTGCCATTAGCTTTAGGTTATTACACTGTATATCATGATGCTTCGTGAGTTGGGATTGGATGTGTATTGATGCAGGAGGGTAGAGTTATTGCATATGCTTCTCGTCAGTTGAAGCCCCACGAGAAGAACTACCCTATACATGATTTGGAGTTGGCTACTATAGTTCATGCTTTGAAGATTTGGAGGCACTACTTGTATGGCGTATCTTGCGAGGTATTCACCGATCATCGCAGTCTTCAGCATCTATTCAAGCAAAAAGATCTTAATTTGAGGGAGCGGAGGTGGCTAGAGTTACTGAAGGATTATGATATTACCATTCTGTATCACCCGGGGAAGGCTAATGTAGTGGCCGATGCTTTGAGCCAGAAGGCGGTCAGTATGGGGAGTTTGGCGTATATTCCAGTTGGGGAGAGGCCCTTTGTAGTTGATGTTCAGGCTTTTGCCAATCGGATGGTGAGATTAGATATTTCAGAGCCTAATCGGGTGTTGGCTTGTGTGGTTTCTCGGTCTTCCTTGTATGACCGCATCAGAGAGCGCCAGTATGATGATCCACATTTGCTTGTCCTTAAGGACAGGGTTCAGCATGATGATGCCAGGGATGTGACCATTGATGGTGATGGTGTGTTGAGGATACAGGGCCGGATTTGCGTGCCCAATGTAGATGGGCTTCGGGAGTTGATATTGGAGGAGGCCCACAGCGCGCGGTATTCCATTCATCCAGGTGCCGCGAAGATGTATAAGGATTGGAGGTAGCACTACTGGTGGAGAAGAATGAAAAAGGATATAGTAGGGTTTGTGTCTTGGTGTCTCAACTGTCAGCAGGTAAAGTACGAGCATCAGAGACCGGGTGGTGTACTTCAGTTGATGATTATTCCCGAATGGAAGTGGGAGAGAGTTACTATGGATTTTGTGAGTGGTCTTCCTCGGACTTTGAAGAAGTTCGATTCGATTTGGGTGATTGTGTACAGTCTAATCAAGTCCGCGCACTTCATTCCAGTATGTACTACCTATTCTTTGGAGTGGCTGGCAGGGATCTTCATCCGGGAGATTGTACAATTGCATGGGGTTCCAATGTCTATTATCTCAGATAGGGGTACTCAGTTCACTTCTCAATTCTAGAGGACATTTCAGCGAGAGTTGGATACGCAGGTAGAGTTGACCACAACATTCCACCCTCAGACGGATGGGAAGTCCGAGCGCACTATTCAGATATTGGAGGACATATTGCGTGCCTGTGTTATTGATTTTGGGGGTTCTTGGGCCAGAGGGCCCAAGAACATCATTTATACTCAATTTCTCAACACAACACGGAGGCATAAACAACAGTGTAACGACATAAATAATTGTTTTGCCTTTTAGAACCCCGTTCCCTTAAATAAAACTTCCCGCGAATTCCTTTAGCTAATTTATAACTTGCGGGGACGGTTGGCTCGGGAGTTGGAAGAGTTTTGAGTAAAAATATGTCCAATTATTTCTTTAAGATTCTCTTATAAGACCAAGTTTGACTTCGGTCAACTTTTTGGGAAAACGGACCTGGATTCGGGATTTGACGGTATCCGGGAGGGTCCGTAGAAAAATATGAGACCTGGGCGTATGCCCGAAATTGAATTCTGTGTTCCCTAGCCCGAGTAATGAATTTTTATTGGAAATTGTTAAATTGAAGTTTTAAAGAATTAAAGAAACTAAGAAATCATTGATTTCCTAGGTATCGGGCACAAATTTTGGTTCCGAAGCTTTGTTTAGGTCCAAAATATCAGTCAAGACTTGCCCGTAAAATTTGGTATCAATCCGAGTAGTTTAAGGGCATTTTGGCCCGTTAGAAGAGAATTAAGAAATTCAAGTTCAATAGTTTGATTCATTTTGTTTTAGGGGGTGATTCCAAGATTTAGCACTGTTTTGAGTGTTTCGAGGGCTCAAGTAGGTCCTCCTTGTGATTTTAGACTTTTCGGTATGTTCGGGCGGGGCTCAGGGGCCCCGAGCGTCAAACAAGCGATGTTCGAGTGAAGTAGAAAAGCTGAAGAATAGTTGAAGGTCTGTTGCTTCTGTCATTAGCGCATCTGCGGTTCTAGGACCGCAGAAGCGGGACCGTAGATGCGGTCAGCCTATCGCAGAAGGGGCTAATGGCCAGGCAAGGAGAAACCACAGAAGCGGCTCAAAATTCGCAGAAGCGGACCTCAGGCCGCAGAAGCGGCTCTGCAGAAGCGGACCTTAGACCACAGGAGCGGTCCAGCCATTTTTTCCCAGTTCCGCAGATGCGGTCCTCCTTCTGCAGGTGCGGGACCGCAGAAGCGGAAATCGCTGGGCAGTGAGTTCATTTTATTAGAGCTCAAAGGTCATTTATTTCATTTTCACTCCACCTTTAGGCAATTTGGGGGCGTCCAAAGAGAGGTTTTCAACATAGCACTTCAAGGTAAGTTAATCCCACTAATTATTAGCTTAAATACATGTATATTAAGTTGATTAAACACTAAAAATTAGTTGAAATCAAAGGGGTTAGAGCTAGACCTAGGGTTTAAGTAAAATCAAGATTTAACAACGAAATTTGTTATGAAATGAAATAGAATTCATATATTATTGATCAGTAGGTTATAGAGAATAACTTTCTTTGAAAAATCTCAAAATTCGGGCACATGGGCTCGGGGTAGGAAACAGGGAAAAAGATTGGGAAATCGCTTAAATAGTTAGAATTCGATCTTGTAGGCCTATATTGATTAGTTCTTACTTCATTTAACTAGTTTGTGATCGTTCGGCTCCACATTGAGGGCTTGGGGGCTTGTTCTTGATATTGGAAGTGTGCTTTGGAGCGAGGTGAGTCTCCTTTCTAACCTTGTAAGAGGGAATGGTCCCCATAGGAAAAATAATTGAGTAATTATGCTAAACTACGCACATGCTAGGTGATAAAAGTCCGTGTGTAGCTACTACTATGCTAATCGTTCGGGCAGTTTAGGACCCACACCATGCTTTATTTATAGAAATCTCTATATTATCTTGTTAATATGATCACTTAGGATATGCTAGAGACTTGAAAGGGTATAAGAACGAACTTATGTACTTGTTGAAATCTTGCATGGCATTATTGATTATTTGATGTGGCTTCGTTTGTATACCTGATATTGCTTGTTATTTGTGGATCGGGTCGTGCGCCTCGGTATGAATAGATGCATTTATAGGAGCGCCATCGACCCACTGCAAGTGCACAATTTATTTCGGTTGGATCGGGCTGTCGCCTCGGCATATTTGCGCATGCTTATATTGCTTGCCTGAGAGTTTTAAATGTTGATATTGCCTTTTATGGCCCGATATAAATTGATAAATATAAGTAAACGGTTAACTGGAAATATAGTGGAGAGAAGGACTTGTATGCCTTGTTAAACTGTTGCTTATTAGTGATTTTCATGGTTAATATAATACTTTGATATATTGTTCAACCCTAGTCAGTATCAAGTCGACCTCTCGTCTCTACTTCTTCGAAATTAGACGGGATACTTACTGGTTACATATTGTTTATATACTCATACTGCGCTTCTGTACTTAATTGTACAGGATCTTATGCAGATACATCTGGTTACCAGTCTGGTGCGCGCCCTTGAGCTTGTGGTAGAGACTTCCACGGTGAGCTGCTTCCTTCTTATACCGCTCAGCAGCCGAATGGAGTTTTCCTTTACTTTTGATGTCTTTCCCTATTTCAGACAGTAGGATAGAGATGTCTTTTGTATATTCTACTAGATGCCCTTACTTGTGACACCAGGTTCTGGCACACACTTTTGTAGACTTTTAGTTTTGGGTTGTATAATTATATTATGTACGGTATTTCGCTCTTCCGGCTTAATTCCAAATTAAGTATCTATTTCACTCATTTTTTATTAAAAGTAACATAAGAATTTAGTAATGTTTCCGCGTTGGCTTGCCTGACAACGGTGTCGGGACTTGTGAAGTTCCTATTACTTCATCTGGTTTTGTTTTGTTTTTTTTTTTTAAATAGGATTTCTAAGTTTGTCATCATCAAAAAGGAAGAAATTGATGGGTTTACAGTATCTTAGCTTTATGTTTTGATGATCTAACAAACTTACTGACAAAGAACCAGATAAGGAACCTAACACACTTGGTACACAACTCAACCAACGGGCTCAAGCTAATTTGAGTTGTTGTGACTTCAGAAGATAAAGAATCAACACAGGGACCTGATCCCCTTGTGTTTCCCTGACAGTAGTACGAAGTCAACTGTTTACAGCTGGAAAGTGACTGCCCACACTGTACACGCAAACAATGCAGCACATTACTGCAGACACTTCCCTTTGACCAACTAAGTGATTACATCATTCATGTGATGTCATCCAAGTTGTATTAACAATAGTATTACAACAAAACATTACCTGAAAACTTGAGAACTCATTCAAGCACTCCAACCGTTCATCTGTCTAGAATTCAATTCTCAAGTGCATCAAGAACAAAGAACAATACTACTATGGACCAGTTCCTATAGCAAGTATCTTGTATGTCCTAAGTTGAGTTGCAACTTTGTAATTGTTCTTCATTGTAATTCCTACTTTGCTTATCTAGAACTGTCACTTAGGAACCCGTTGTAAACTATAAACCTTTGGTATTTGTGTCGTGACTAGAGTTAGTCAGTAGTTGAAATCTTTGTAATAGGTGTATTGCAAAGTGGCTTGTAATAGGTGTATTACAAGTTAGTGGGGGATTAAGAGTTTAAATCCTAGATTGCATAGGTTGTAATCTAAAGTTGCTCATAGTGAAGTTGAAATCCTACCAGTGTAGATCGTGGTTTTTTTATCCCGTTGAGCAGAGATTTTTCCACGTAAAAATTCCCTGTTCCATTTACTCACTGTTTCATTAACACTACCAATAGAAACCTATAAAAGATCTGGTCTCTATATAGTTGGTGGACTAATAGGCCAGAGATGACTCAAGATGCTGGAAAATACTATTTGAAAAGAATCATCAACAACAAAATAAACAACATTGCAAAATTGTTTGAAGTTGTTAAGGTGAAGAGTTTTCGAAGAAGACTTTTTTTGAAACTGGTACCAATCAAAGAAGAATTAACTAATGATATATGTTTCATACAGAAGGATCATATTTCAGGGTGAATTATCTTGAGATTTTTTGGTCATAGCTTGTAAGACAAATCAAGATTTTTTTTAAAGATATCAATGTTGATTTGCTTCTCAAAGTTCTACTGTAGAAATTGCTCCTAAAACTTATAATACATGAAATTTGACTACGTTAGAAGTTAATGGAAATAGCACCTAGAGTACAATATGGAAGGCTGCTATAACGCTCGATATTTCACAAATAATGACATAAAAAGAAACATGTTCTTGTAATTCTATCAGATTTCCGATACAATTATACTTTTACACCGTCATTCCTGACTTTTTTGATGCGGTAATTGTTAAACCTTGGCTTTCAGACAAACTCAGTTGTGTACTTTCTAATTTCTTATAACGTAAGTCTGATATCATCCGTTGATGATCGTTGTTCGTCAATATGTACAAGTCCATTTCTACCAACAATTTCAGCCATTGTTTTATTCGACGACTAGTCTAAGTGCTTCTCTCATATCAAGTTTTTGGCTTTTTATATTCCGTGGCATTGTAACACAAATTTACATCAAATTAATAAACGAAAGATATCACTTAACCACGCGCCACTACTAGAAATCGGGAAAAAATCGACCACAGAAAGCGATTAAAGTTGGTCGCCTACAGGTCAAAAAGTGACCAAAAAGCGTCCAAACAGGCTTGGTTGATAAATTTGCTGGTCCTTTTACCTTAGGAACCAAAGTTGTTTGGTCGCTAAGGTAAAAAGACCAAATACTCCGGGTAAATAATATACCGACCAACATTGATCGCTTTAATATTTTAATAATATAAATTTAGCGACCAAAGTGGATATCTATATTTAAATTATATTTTTTTATTTATTATTAATCAAAATATAGCGACCAATTTTGGTCTGTAAACCAAATATTATATTTTAAAATCTAAAAAATAGCGACCAAAGTTGGTCGCAATTTTTTTTGATAATTTTTTTTAAACATTAGCGACCAAAATTTGTCGCTATTATACAGAAATTATTTTTTTAATAGAATAGCGACTAAAGTTGGTCGCTTTTTAAGAAATCTGGGCTAATTAGCGACCAACCTTGGTCGCTATTGCCCAAAAAATAATTTTTTTTGAATAGAAAAAACGACCAAAGTTGGTCGCTTTTCTGGGTATAATTTTGGCAGAAACTGCCTCTTTTGGCAGCTACACCACCTGCCAGCATGCAAAATCCCTATTACAAGCAACAATAATAATAATACTAACAACAACACATCAACAACAAAAGCAACACAACAACAACATTAACAGTAACATTAAAACCAACAAAGTATAAAGTTCAATAGAACTAACACATTAAGCTAACCAAACTAAGTTAACTCTTATTACAAGCCCATTCAAAAATCGATTCTATTTGTCTAGTTCCAAGTGTATAAAAGTCAATGAGTGTTTTGTACGTCATTATCATCACCGTCTATTGAACTTTCATCACCAAGACGGTATCCACAAGGGTGTACTTTTCATGGAAAGGAAGAACGATCACGGGGAGGATGGGAGAAACGAGCACTTGGAGGACGGGAGGAACGAGCACGGGGAAGGCAAGCCTATAGCGATGACTCACAAGACCGGGGAATCGAAAAACTTCCAGAAGTTAGGAGTGATTTGAGCTGCTCTTGCATGCCCTGGAATTGAGCTTGCATGCTAATATACTGAGCATCTCTAAGCTTTTCTCTTTCCTTGGCTGCTTCTAGCTCGGATGTGAGTTTTGTCACAGTCTCCGGCATAGCAGAGAGGCTCTCCCCATCAAGTAGCTCGGCTTGCGAGGAAGTCCCTATTCCTTGCATTCCATACTTATAGCGATGAAATTTCTTAGTAGGAAGCCCGTATACTTTCCCCCATTTTGGATCGCTAGCCGCCTCCGTTCACATTCTTTCAACATCCTTATCCGAAGGTTGGATTGGCTCGCCCGATTCATTAGGTGGCGGACTGTGTATGAATTCCTCCACTTCAGCTGTGAGCGACCCTATAAGAAAAATTATATTGAATTAGTATTTAAAAATTTATATAAAAGTAAATCAAAATACTTAATGAAAAGTGAAAACTTACATGTGTCACACCTCCTTTTTTCGCTTACTACACCCCGTGAAGGGTATAATAAAAATGAGTTTTTCCAATTAAAGGACAATTGAAACGGGATTCGTTTATTAAGAGATTCAGATTCGCCACTTGGGAGATTTATGGTGTCCCAAGTCACCGGTCTGAATCCCAAATCAAGGAAAGGGTTTGACTCTGTATTACAGCCGCGAACCAGAAATCCGAGTAAGTAATTCTATTAACCTGGGAGAAGGGGTTAGGCACTCCCGAGTTCCGTGGTTCTAGCATAGTCGCTCAACTGCTATATTTGGCTAAAATCTGATTTTGATACATGTTTAAACCTATAGTGCAATTTTAAAGTTATTTACCGTTTTTTGTCAATTATTAAGAAAGTGAACGTCGTTTAAGAACGTATTTTGGGACCACATCACATGAAATGCACCCGGATCCGCGACACATTCTCATTCAATGTTTTCGGATTTGGATTTGGGTTGCATGAAATGCACACCCGAGTTTAGGAATGTAATTTTATTAAAACCGTCTCTAAAGAGACTAACGTGTTGTTGTCTTTTGGGAAGGCCGTAAAATTTGCTAAACGGCCCGTCCCGAATCTCTAAGTATCTTTAATTAAGTATTTAATGACGGCCCCGCAATTTGTATTTGGTTTGACGAGGCTCGTCTTATTTTTATTATTAAAAGGCCAACTTAAAGCAAACTAAAATTTTCTATTTATTATTTGTATCTAAAAGGCAAATTAATTCACGAATATAAATTCGTGCCTCGAATTCAAGTCCGAATTCAAACAAAAGGAGAAAATATTTTAGTTTGAACCCGCTACCTAATTCAAAATCTATTTTTATATTTATGATTTAATTCCCTATATGCTTAATATAATTTAATATGGTTTTTAACATCTGGGCCGGGAATCTTTGGCCCAGAAATGCGAACATTATTGTATTAACTAAAGTAACACAGGCCCAAAAACTTAATCACAGGGCCAACTAATTCTGCTGGGCCTACGTCGTTGAGCCCAGTAGTTCAAACCTGTATTGAATTATCAGTAGATGGGCCTAGTACTAATTTTGCCATGCTGAAGTATTTCTTCAGGGCCAAAACAGTCCAGGCCTTGAAAATGCCAACTAAAATCAGAATTTTAATTTTTGATTGAACACAAATATGGCATCAAATATTAGGTTTCACAACAATAAGATAGATTAGCAAGTCTATTAGGCAATTCAACATAGGATATTACTCATTTGATCCCAATTTCAGACTCAAGTTGTTTTATTTATTACTGGTGCGTTCCTAAATGTTCCTAAAGGTGAAAGTTCAACTAGAAACGTGATTTTGATAAACACAAAACAAACTAATTATATTCAGCTTAATTCAAACTAACTTTGTTAAATCAGCATTCAAATAATCCGTGATTTTAAAACAATTAAACTACTGAACTTGCTACTGGAGAAATGTTATCCTGCTGGACTCAAACCAAGGTCCATATATGAAACCTCGAACTCATTTTCATGCTTCAAACTAATTTCTGATTTCAAAAGTTAAACTACACGATCAAAACTATACTATATCAAAATGAATGGCTATCATTAATCTATTAGGCTAAACAATCCACGGTCCGTCTCATTTATACAATATGAGCACGAATTATAAATAAATCTAAACAAATACACATCAGCTACTACTATTCAATACATCAGAATCAATCAGAACACATGAAGCTCGTAGATCAACTCCAAATAGTAGATTTATCTCATTTCATAGACTTGAAGGCTAAGCACATGTACCTGGAAGTGGAAAATCAATAAGAGAAGAAGAGTATCAGCTACAACAATGCAACAACGGCAGTTTCAGCAAATCAACAGAGAATAATAACACAGCAACAGTGACAATTTAGGGCCAACACAGCTTCAAAAATACCCAGGAATGGACTGAAGATTTTACAGCATCAATTTTAACCCAAAACAGACTCAACTGAATGCAAGTATACTTCAGAAAAGCTTTAGCCACTAGAAGAGAAGAGAATCAATGCCTAGAAATCAAAATTAACCCAGAAAATCAATGTAACAGTGCTGGTTTTTAATTTTGTAAAGGTTTTATATTATTTTTGGATTTTTTTGATGTTTGAATTTCAAATCTAGATCTGAAATTAGAGAGATTTTTTTTTTGTGGGAATTTTTTTTGAAGTAAAAAACTTGTAAATGAAGGCATGTCAATTTCATTTTATAGGCAAAACTAGGGTGCAACTTCAGGTTCTAACTTTTACATATTAGTTCCTTTATTTTCTAACTTGTGACACAAGTAACTACCTAAAAATTACTGAAATTCTATGTGTACCCCCATCTTGAGGGTTCTAGAGTGTTCTTTTGCCCATGCAATGCTTATACTACCCTTGCCTTTGTTTTGAATTTACCAATTCTAATAAAACTATCCTTTTTCATACCTAAACTACCCCTGAAACCCTCTTGAAATTACTAACTATGTAAACTGATCCTTTTTACCTAAGTTAAAAATCTAACTATAGTTAAACTAACTACTCTAATTTCAGCTATAACCAAGCCAACTTAAACTAATCTTAACAAACTGATTAAAGCTAGATACTAAATTGAAGAAGTACTAATTACAATTAATAAGGGAATAATAACGATCAGATTAAGACTAAACAAAACCAAAACAAAATTAATTAAGGTCTTATTAAAACAAAGAATTAAACTAATAATCACAACTAAAATCAAAAATTAGAACAGATCAGAAATATCAATCAGAACCCCAACACATAATCAAAATTGGCAAAAATCAAAACGAAAAATTATCCTACAAATTAAACCACAGCATCAATTCAACAAGAAATGATTGAACAAGGAAGAACTAAACTCGGAGCACTTGAATAACACTATACCTAAGCTAATGAAAAAATTGCAAAAACAGTTTCATGTTATCAACTAATCATGGAGCAAGAACAAGTAGGGAATTATTTTAAAACAACACGAAAAACAAGAAAAAAACAGAAACAAAATCAAAGAAAACTCACTGACATTATTCTAGGGTTATGCCGCCTCTTCGATTCAAAATTGGAACAACTCCGGAGCGATTCGAGCACTATTGATGCTGGATTTGCCATGAGAGGACTGAGGAGACCATGCAGTACCTTTTTTGGCCAATTTTAGAGAATTAGGGTTTCCGGCCAACTCAGATTTAATATTTGAGACACCTGGGGATGATTTGAAAGAAATTAATGGAAGATTTGGGTAAATGGTGGTAAGGAGAGACTATAGTGTGAATTTGGTATCATTTGATCAGAGTGGCGTCATGGCCGGAAAATTTCATTTGATTATTCGAGAATTTAGGATGTGATTCGAGGGAAAGCAAGGGCAAGGTTGGAAAGAGGAAGGAAAGGGGAGCTTGTGGTGTTAATTTGGACGGAAAAGGACGCCGGCCGCCGCCGTGAGGCAATTTCCGGTGGCGGAGCACGGCGGGGGTAAGGCGGAAGCACGATGGAGGCGGCTAAGACAAATAGTACGAGGAAGAAGGGTGAATCTTTTAGGGTTATGATGATTTTTGGACATTTTTATGTAATATCCATATTAATCGAGAGCCGTTGGATTAATTTAACGGATGGCCCAGATTGAGCCAAGATTAAAACGAGGTCGTTTGGAACCTTAGTTGGGGAAGGCAGATCGGGTCTTGGGGTGAGTTGGGTTGGGCTTCAACGGTTGTGGGTTTGATTTTGTGTATTTGGGCAAGGGCAAAAATAGCCCAGTTTATCTTTTCAATAAGACCCTTTTTCGTTCTTTTTATTTCTTTCTTTTTCTTGTTTTCATTTAGAAATTTTATGTTGTTTGTTAAAATGACAAATAAAAACTCATAGACCAAATTAACACTAAAATTATTGATCAATTTTTCCAAAATTAACTAATTTCTACTTTTAAACTAAAATTGAAACAAATTCCACAAATTTAAAAATAAAGGTGCACAAAGTCATTTTTGTCATTTTATATGAAAATAATTTTAAACTACCAATTAACACTAAAATATAAAATTAAACATAAATGCCAATGTATTTTTGTATTTTTCATATGAATTAAAATGCACAAATAAAATGCAACAATTACCAAAAATAACACAAAATTCCCAAAAAATTATAAAATAATAAAGAAGTTATTTTATTTGAATTTTTGGGAACTATTTGCTTGGGGTAAAAATCACGTGCTCACAGCTGTCCCTTTTTGTCCGGAAACACGAAAAGTTTTCGTGCAAAGACAAGTGAGCAGAAATGAGCGATTTTTGCTCGTTCGCATATTCTGTGTGAAGCATTTTTTGAAAAAGCTAACCGCACCCTGCTTCAGAGGCTGCCTACATATCCTGAGCTAAACAGGAATCAGGTCAGTATAGTTCGGGATTGTTTGGTAGCTGGGACTACCAAGAGCTATGATCTCATTGATGTTGTTGCTGCTACTTCTCGCTGACCTCCTTATTACACCGTGGTAAAACAAAAGAAGCTAGTCTAAGCTATGATCTATGATTTACAAAAGGTCCTATCTATGTCTTCAAACTTGCTCTTGTGTTGCCTTGAACTCGTATTCTTCCGATGAAATTCTTGCGTGGTTGCCTTGCATTGTGATCGGATATGGTGTGCCATTCCTCCGAGTGATGCTTGAACAGTATTCCCTTATTCTCCAGGTGGGCTCCTGACTGCGATGCTTGAAGAGTATTCCCTTGTTCTCTAGGTGGGCTCCTGATTGCAACAACAGACAAAACAAAGAAAATTTTCTGCCCCAGTTTGATGATTGGGCGCGTTATGTTACCAAATATTAAAACATGAAAGAAAAAATCTGCATTATACTTCCCTTTTTCTCCAGGTGGGTGCCTGACTGTTGCGCTTGAAATGTATTCCCTTGTTCTCCAGGTGGGCTCCTGATTGCGGAACTTGAAATGTATTCCCTTGTTCTCTAGGTGGGCTCCTGATTGCTGAATTTGAAATGTATTCCCTTGTTCTCCAGGTGGGCTCCTGATTGCTGATTTTGAAAAGTATTCCCTTGTTCTCCAGGTGGGCTCCTAATTGCTGATTTTGAAAAGTATTCCCTTGTTCTCTAGGGGGGCTCCTGATTGCAACAAAACAGACAAAACAAAGAAATATTTCTGCCCCAGTTTGGTAGCTGGGTACAACATGTTATCAAATATTAAAACTGACAGTTAAAATTGAATTGTACTTCCCTTGTTCTCCAGGTGGGTTCCTGATTGCTGAATTTGAAATGTATTCCCTTGTTCTCCAGGTGGGCTCCTGATTGCTGAAACTTTGAAATGTATTCCCTTGTTCTCCAGGTGGACTCCTGACTGCGATACTTGAAAAGTATTCCCTCGTTCTTCAGTGGGCTCCTGCTTGCTGAATCTTGAAAAGTATTCCCTTGTTCTCCAGGTGGGCTCCTGATTGTTGAACTTGAAAAGTATTCCCTTGTTCTCCAGGTGGGCTCCTGATTGTTGAACTTGAAAAGTATTCCCTTGTTCTCCAGGTGGGCTCCTGATTGCAATAAAATAAAGAAAACTTTCTGCCCCAGTTTGGTAGCTGGGTACAACATGTTATCAAATATTAAAATTGACAGTTAAAATTGAATTGTACTTCCCTTGTTCTCCAGGTGGGTGCCTGACTACTGAAACATGAAATGTATTCCCTTGTTCTCCAGGTGGGCTCCTGATTGTTGAACTTTGAAATGGATTCCCTTGTTCTCCAGGTGGGCTCCTAATTGCTGAATTTTGGAAAGTATTCCCTTGTTCTTCAGGTGGGCTCCTGATTGCTGAACTTAAAATGGATTCCCTTGTTCTCCAGGTGGGCTCCTGATTGCTGAATTTTGGAAAGTATTCCCTTGTTCTCCAGGTGAGCTCCTAATTTCTGAACTTGAAAAGTATTCCCTTGTTCTCCAGGTGGGCTCCTGACTGCTGAACTTTGAAAAGCATTCCCTTATTCTCCAGGTGGGCTCCTGATTGCTGATTTTGAAAAGTATTCCCTTGTTCTCCAGGTGGGCTCCTGATTGCAACAAAAATAGACAAACAAAAAAAATTTTCTGCCCCAGTTTGGTGGCTGGGTACAGTATGTTATCAAATATAAAAAACTGAAAGCTAAAATTTGAATTGTACTTCCCTTGTTCTCCAGGTGGGCTCCTGATTGCTGAACTTGAAAAGTATTCCCTTGTTCTCCAGGTGGGCTCCTGATTGCTGAACTTGAAAAGTATTCCCTTGTTCTCCAGGTGGGCTCCTGATTGCTGTACTTGAAAAGTATTCCCTTGTTCTCTAGGTGGACTCCTGACTGCAACAAAATAGACAAACAAAGAAAATTTTCTGCCCCAGTTTGATGGCTGGGCACATGGGTGAGTTTTAAACTGAATTATTTTACCAACTATTATCAGAATTTGAAAGCTAAGTCCTATTATCCAGGGAGGTCCTGACAACTTCTAACAGTTACGAACCTAAACTATCTCTTCTAAAGGTGTTACTCCCACTATATTTGATATCGAAAGGACTTAAACTACTCCACATTATCCAGGAGGGTCCTGACAATTTCTATTACGACTTCCACTATATCTTGTTATCTACACAAACCTTAAAGCTACGTCCCATTATCCAGGAGGGTCCTGAAAACTCTTAATTGAAACCTATTTTAAACATGCAAACTTTAAAACAAACTTATATTCCTTTGGAGTACATTTATGCTAAGTTATGTTTCTCATGATTGTTTTGAAATTTAAACTAAGTCCCATTTTCCAGGAGGGTCCTGAGAATTTCTAGTCATACCTGTTTGGGTGCTGCCTTTCCTTACGAAGGGTTTCTCCGAAACTTCTGCCCCTGTTTCAATCAAAGAAAAAAAATCTTGTCAGTTTAAAATGTGGTTAGCTGCTGGCATTCTTGTTGGGTATATTCCTTCTTCTGGCTTTGCTCTAACTTGTTTCCTTGGATTTGCTTTGAAACGCCTCGACTTCCTGACTGACTTTCAACCCTCTGACTTTGATGACCCAAATGTTCTATCTCGTATTGTTGTTTTGTGTTTCTGACCCCTCTTGTGAAACTTTGCTTCTCCCCCACAGTTATCTGATTATCCCACTGATGGGATTTCCATTGGTGTTTTATGCCTTACTTTCTTTTGATATGTTCCAACCTTGTTGTGCCTTACAACTGGGAAGCTGGTAGTTAGCCTTGATATCCTTATTTTGTTTTTTCGAACAGAACTGACACTGAAACATCTTATAGACAGACTTCAAGAAAATGAAATGCAATGACCTCGAAAGTTAAGGATAGAAAGACTCTGAAAACGGATGATTTGTAATGAAGAGAAAAAAATAGGACTTATCTAAGTGGAACGGCTGGTACCATTGATCGTGCCATGCATTTTAGATTAACCAGCCTAGTCTATTCAACCAATCAACTTTCAATTGCCATATTTGTTGTTCCATACTTTCATAACTTGACTTCTGTCAAAACCCAAACCTTGCTTGTTTTGCCATGTTTCAAACACCTTTCAACCACAGACTTCTTTCATTTGCCCATCTGAAAACTGACTTTCGCCTTACGGTGCCCGTGAGGGTTTTCACCAATAAGACTCTCTCATTTTTGGTATCTCTCAAAACGCACTTCACCTTATGTTTCCCATGAGGGTTTTCACCAATAAGACTCTCTCATTTTTATTTCTCTCAACTCACGTCGCCTTATGGTGCCCGTGAGGGTTTTCACCAATAAGACTCTCTCATTTTCATCATTTTCCTTCTGGCACCAAAGTGTTGCCCCCAAAATGAATCACTTTACCTGCTCGTATTAGAATTTCTTGAAGATTGATCGGAAGGTCTTTCTTTCGACAATAATGTGACTTTTGGATGGGCTTTAGAAAGAAAGGTATAGAGGCTCAAAATATATTCAACACGGGTTCAAAATTACAACTTTCGGAATCAGGTTTCTCATAACGACCACAACTTCTGCCCCAGTTTCCTTCTTGGGGATTTTTGTATTTTATTTGTTGTGACTGAACCTCAAGGAGAGGCTGCCTACGTACCCTTTCGGGATCAAGTCAAACGTAGTTCAGGTCATAGAAATTACTTTTTTGTTGCGATCTTTCTTTCTTCCACTTTCTTTTCATTCTTTTCTTTTCCTTCTCTTTTCTTTTCCTTTTTGCTTTTTCTTTTCTTTTCTCTTCTTTTCTTTTCTTTCTTTTTCTTTTCTCTTTTTGCTTTTTCTTCTTTTTCTTTTCTTTTCTTTTTCTTTTCCTTTCTTTTCTTTTTCACTGTTTTTCTCTTGTTTCTCCACTTACTTTCCCTGCTCGGGTCTTCGAGTTTTGTTATTGATTACGGAAGAGGGATACGAAATAAAATAGAATAAGGCTCAAAGGGATAACAAAGGATAAAGTGTTTGGATAGCAGAATAAAATGCCTTCGTCATTTCAATCTCAAAGCATGCCAAATACAATTAGGTACATTTAGATAAAGAAATCATACATAGTATCACTTGACTGCATCAGAGTTGATAGCCATTTTTACACATTTACCTTCCACATCTGTTAGATACAATGCACCATTGGACAACACTCGGGTTACAACAAATGGATCCTGCCAGTTGGGAGCAAACTTTCCTTTTGCTTCGGCCTAATGAGGTAAGATACGCCTCAACACCAATTGACCCACTTCAAACTTCCGCGGACGCACTTTCTTGTTATATGCTCTTGCCATTCTCTGTTGGTATAACTGTCCATGACATACTGCTGCCAATCTCTTTTCATCAATCAGGCTCAATTGTTCCAAACGAGCTTTGACCCACTCATCATCGTCAATTTTTGCCTCGGCGATAATCCGAAGGGATAGTATTTCAACCTCTGCAGGTATCATCGCCTCTGTACCATATACCAGTGAATAAGGAGTTGCCCCTACTGAAGTATGGACAATAGTGTGATATCCTAACAGAGCAAAAGGTAACTTCTCATGCCATTGCCTAGATCCTTCCACCATTTTCCGAAGTATCTTCTTGATGTTCTTGTTAGCTGCCTCGACTGCTCCATTCACCTTAGGACGATATGGGGTGGAATTGCGGTGCGTGATCTTAAACTACTGACATGTTTCCGCCATCAGATGGCTGTTGAGATTGGCAACATTGTCTGTGATAATCACCTTCGGGATACCGAATCGACAAATGATATTTGAATGCACAAAATCAACCACTGCCTTCTAGGTCACTGATTTGAAAGTTTTTGCCTCAACCCACTCAGTGAATTAATCAATGGCTACTAGAATAAAATTGTTCCCATTAGATGTCGTTGACTCGATTGGCCCAATGACATCCATTCCCCAAGCAACGAAAAGCCATGGTGCCGACATTGTGTGAAATTCAGATGGAGGAGAATGAATCAAATCTCCATGTACTTGGCACTGATTATACTTGCGTACGAAACTGATACAATCTCGTTCCATAGTGAGCCAATAATATCCTGCTCGAAGAATCTTCTTGGCCAATACATATCCACTCATATGAGGTCCACAAACTCCTGCATGTACCTCGGTCATGATAGCTGTAGCCAGTGTAGCATCCATGTACCTCAATAAACCAAGATCTTGAGTTCATTTGTACAACACTCCTCCACTGAAGAAAAATCTGCTTGCTAAGCGTCTAATGGCTCTCTTTTGGTCCCATGTGGCATGTACCGGATATAATCCCATTCTGAGGTATTCTTTGATATCATGAAACCATGGCTCACCATCAAGCTCTTCCTCCACCATGTTACAATAGGTATGCTGATCTCGAACCTGAATCTGCAACGGGTCCACGTATGCCTTATCTGGATGATGCAACATCGACGCCAAAGTGGCCAAAGCGTCCGCAACTTCATTATGGATCCTTGGAATACGCCTGATATCTATTGACTGAAACCATTGACAAAGTTCATGCAAACATTGCCGGTACGGTATGAGCTTTAAGTCTCGTGTCTCCCATTCTCTCTGAATCTAGTGTACCAAAAGATCCGAATCGCCCATGACCAAGGTATCCTGGACACCCATGTCTATAGCCAACCACAAACCCAAGATACATGCCTCGTATTCAACCATGTTATTGGTGCAGTAGAATGAGCTGTAACAGGGTAATGCTGCCCTGTCTCAGAAATAAGTATTGCTCCTATTCCAACACCTTTGGCATTGGCAGCCCCATCAAAGAACAACTTCCATCCCGGTTTTTCATCTTGTTCTGATTCCTCGATATGCATTGTCTCCTCATCGGGGAAATATGTCTTCAAAGGTTCATATTCATCATCAACTGGATTCTCGGCTAAATGATCAGCCACTGCTTGTGCTTTCACGGAAGTACGGGTCACGTAGACAATATCAAATTCTGTGAGCAAGATTTGCCATTTTGCGAGCCTTCCTGTGGGCATAGGCTTTTGAAAAATGTACTTCAATGGGTCCAACCTCGAGATGAGATAGGTGGTATATGATGACAAGTAATGTTTCCATTTCTGTGCTACCCAGGTTAACGCAGAACACGTTCTCTCAAGCTGAGTGTACTTTACCTCATAAGATGTGAACTTCTTGCTGAGGTAGTAAATAGCCTGCTCTTTCTTTCCTGTGACGTCATGCTGCCCCAGTACACAACCAAAAGAGTTATCCAAAATTGTCAAAAAAAGGATCAAAGGCCTTCTAGGCTCTGGCGGAACCAATACAGGTGTACTGGACAAATACTCCTTAATCTTGTCAAATGCTTCCTGATATTCATCCGTCCATCTGACCGAAACATCATTCTTTAGCAGCTTAAAGATAGGCTCACAAGTTGTTGTAAGCTGGGCAATGAACCTACTGATGTAATTCAACCTGCCGAGCAAACTCATCACCTCTTTCTTGCTTCTTGGCGGTGGTAACTCCTGAATGGCTTTGATTTTGGACGGGTCTAACTCAATACCGTGTCGACTTACCACAAACCCCAACAACTTCCCTGACGGAACTCCAAACGCACACTTCGCTGGATTAAGTTTGAGATTGTACCTGCGGAGCCTCTGGAAAAACTTCCTCAGGTCTTTAACATGATCACACTGCTTTCTCGACTTTATAATCACATCATCTATATAGACTTCGATTTCCTGATGTATCATATCATGGAACATGGTGGTCATCGCCCTAATGTATGTTGCCCCTGCGTTCTTCAACCTAAATGGCATAACTCTATAACAATATGTCCCCCAGGGCGTGATGAATGCCATTTTTTTCGCATCTTCCTCATCCATCAAAATCTGGTGATAGCCCGCATAATAGTTCACGAAGGAACCAATCTCATGTTTGGCACAATTGTCAATCAATATATGGATGTTTGGCAGTGGGAAGTTGTCTTTTGGACTCGCCTTATTGAGATCGCGGTAATCAACGCACACTCTGGTCTTCCCTTCCTTCTTTGGTACAGGCACAACATCAGCTAACCAGGTGGGATACCGGGTAACCAGGAGAACCTTCGCATCAAACTGCTTGGTGACATCTTCTTTGATTTTCACACTGATATCTGTTTTGAATTTCCTCAACTTCTACTTGACAGGAGGGCATGCTGGATCGGTGGGCAATTTGTGGACCACCAAATCGGTACTTAAACCCGGCATATCGTCATATGACCAAACAAAAATATCTTTATACTCAAGCAATGCTTTGATTATTTCATCCCTGAGCGGAGCTTCCAAATGGACACTTATTTTTGTTTCCCGAACATTCTCCTG